>JALJEE010000682.1:0-11819 GCA_023231475.1 Seison nebaliae
TCCTTCTTGTGCTCCACATTCTCCGAAATCAAACGATTTAGTTTTAATTCAATGGATACCAATTCCGATTTTTTGATCGAGCAAATACCATCAGGTCCTGGACCCAAGCAGGTTCTTTTATTCGTGGAAGGTGTACAGATATTTTTAGAACCTTTCGGCCTTCCCCTTCCTCTCTTGCCTTCACCATTTGGCTTTTCCGCCGCTCCGGAACTATTATTCATAACACAATCAACATTATTGTCAATTTCGGACAACTCTTCGTCGTCCTCATCATCAGAATTATTAAACAATTTATTAATATCCATAGACATATTAAAAAAGAGATTTATATCTTCCAATTTATATCTTCCAATTATAAAATTAAATATTTTGAATCTTATTATGAATTTATTTTTGAAAAACTTTTTTTGAAAAAAGGACTAATGGAATTTATTAAAAAGGGAAAAAAATATCTATATTTTTTGAGACATGAGAATACATATATGTTATAATATTACAACATGAGAAGGATGAGATATAGATTTTTAAAAAAAATCAATGTAATTTATTTACATTGAATTATTTAGGTTTGAATTTACAATTTTTCGAAAAGTCGATTTTTTTTGATTTTTCTAGGAAGAAATGTCCCATATTTTAAATAAATTACTAAAATAAATACTAAATTGTAAGGAAATGGAATAGAAGTTTCCGTAATTGTTTAAAAAGGAGTAGAACTCTCCAGCAACCAAAGAATCTTTGTAAAATATTGTTCTAATGATTCCTTCCTATATGTAGTTTACAATGAAAAAAAATTTATAATACACTTCTCATAGTTTGTAAAATTTGAGATCCTGCGCCTTTATAATCTTAAGACTCTTGATTTCCGAATTAATGTTGGTAATCAGAATCATGTAGTTTGATTCTTGATCATCAAGGTTACCAGTGATTAAAAAAGAGAAATTAGTACAGTGAAACATGGACAAGTGTTATTTAAACCGTTTACCAAAACCTCCATGTGTGATAATCATCTTATTTTCACGTAAATTGGAGGGTATGACAGATGGGAAAAAAAATGAAAGAAATTTTTAGACATGGGCCAACTTTCTTGAAAAATTTTAATAGAACATATTTTTTTACTACCCGTTATTAATAGCGCAGGAATAAAATAAAATACATGAAAAATTAATTTATATAGAAAAATAGATGGAAATTCAGAAACAAATTAATTAAAATAATTAATTGGGCAATACGTTAAGGCCGAACGATTAACAGAACTGATATTGAGGAAAGAATTTCTTAAGGAGTATTTGTTGATTCGTTAGAAATTGTTTATCCTCCTCTCGGGAATGTAGGTGAACAATAAATGGTAAATAATCATTTGAGTAATATTTCATTCCTCTTCGAATACGAATTTGTCTATTTATTCCATTTACATACTTTCAAAAAAAAAGAAGGTAAAAGACGGAGAGTTAATGAAAGATTAATATTTCTGAAAGAAATGACGAAATTTGAAGTGGGCGGAAACAATGCGAATAAATGAAAGAGATGTGTGATCAGCTCATGCTAAACTGTGAAATTATGGTGAAGCAGGATTCATTTTTTAGTTTTCTTATTCATTTTTCATTTTTTTCTCTTAAAGAAATTTTTATTCAGAAATTTTGATTCTTTTTCTTTTTATTTTCTAATTCTTCTTCACCAACTCTGTTTCATTAAATTCGAAAGATTAGGAAATTAAAAAAGTAAATGTCTTAGCTGCAAGTGGAAGACCAAAGGAATAATATTAAATTGTCCATTCGATCTATTTGTTAATTTATATCAAACTCTATCAATGGATGGAATGGAGAAAATAGTACGAAAAAATATTCCCTTTAATTTCATCATTTTCCTCATGATTTTGGTGAACCATAAATCTTCTTGTGAAGTTGATGTATGTAACGTGACGTCACTGGAACCATTCTTGGAAGTAGAAGACACTGAAGCCAGTTTCGGTCCTGATATACCGTTCGATGGTATTTTGGGATATTTGATCAAAGCGAAACCATTTAACGCTTGTCATCCAATTGAACAACCACCAAAATGGAATTTGACCTTACAATATTTCTATTCATTCCAGCAAATCAAAAACGGAACACCGCCCAAATTATATTCATATATCGCACTCATTCAACGTTCTGATTCGAAGCATTCATGTACTTTCATCACACAAGTTCTCATTTTAAGTTTATTTGTTCATTCAAATTGCAATGAATATTTTAAGGTAAAACATGCGGAACAAGCAGGATATTCAGCTGCCATCGTATTTAATTATAAGGATGACGATGAACGTATTAGAATGGGACCTCTTAAAAAAAAAGGAATTAATATTTCTTCCGTTTTTGTTGGATATCATGACGGAATGAAATTATTAAATTTTTCAAACTCCAAGAAGTTTTCTTTTTTAATTATCAACTAAAATTTTATTATGTGAAAATTATAAGTTTCCGAGTTTATTTATTTTCTCATTCACCGTTCGATTATCGATGGTATTTAGTACCATTCCTTGTGGTATTTTCAGTGAGCATAGTCGCAGGTATAATAATTTGGGTTAATATTTTTAAGAGTTTCTTTTTCTTCATATCAATTATTTTAGGCAATTCGATATTTATACATTAAACGACAAAAGCAAAAATATCGATTGCCACCGTCGATATTGGCAAAAATTCCCATAATCAAATATGAGAAAGGTGGTCGATTTGAAACATGTCCAGTTTGTTTGGAGGATTTTGAGGAAAATGAGAAAGTTCGTGTTCTCCCATGTCATCATTTGTATCATCAGAAATGTATCGATCCATGGCTATTGGAAACTCGTCGTATTTGTCCTGTGTGTAAGAAGCATGTATTCAGTCGAGAAGAAAGATTGAAAATACGACGTGATCGTAGAAATAATCGTATGCGACGACACGAACATGGATTATCCACAGATTCATCTCAATACAGTTCAAGTACGACCTTCTCTGATTCATTATCTCAGGAAGGCGATAGTGACGATGAGATTGAACAATCCGTCAGTAATTCTGATCAATCAAACGCTCGTGCAATAATTACTTCCAATAGTTTAAATTTGTGCGGTGGACAATTGGATGAGGATGACGCCGATAATAATATTTCTAATCTTGATTTTTTCCCCAATTATTCAGGCAAACGTCCACTTCCTCTTCATATGACAACAGATATGCATGTTGATGCTGATGATGAAAGAGATGTAAATGATGATTTTAATCGGGAGAATAATAAATATAAAATTCAAAATGATGATGTTGATGATGATGATGAGGAGGAGGAAGGTGGTGGTGATAATGAAACAATGAAACTATTATAGTTATGAAGTATTATGCTACAGAGAAATATTGCTCGATGGGAAATGAAAATTAGACATTTTTTGTCTTCTAATTTCATCTTTCAACTATCATATCATTAGAAGTTGCATTGTAAACGAATAATCTAATTTAAATGTTGCTCTATTTCTCAATCGACTTTACAGTTCGAATATCAAAAATAATTCCATCAATTTCGAGAAGAGGATTAATAGAATATTTTATAGAAACTATTTAGAAAATTCTCAAAATAACATTCATATAAATGAATTTCAATTGCACTATACATTAATTTCATATTATTTTCTCTATCCCTACTTTCTTTTTTTCATAAATAAACTTTTAACATGTTTAATAGATTTTTCGCTTTAACAATTTCATCATTTGATTCACGAGAACCTTCAACATCTAATTCCTTCAGTTTAGTAAAATAATGTAATAAAACTGAAAGAGAATTAATAAAACGTTCCATAAATCGTGTTCTCTCGAACATTAGACTAGGTGAGGTCACTCAATTTTTACTTATATAAATTTAGGAGATGATTACACTCAAATACATTAAACAGTATCGTTTTCATAAAAGAACTTGAAGAAAAATGTTCCGAGCAATTATTTTATTATCTTTTGGTTAGACGCATTTATAATTCTTATAATTCATCCAAATAATTTATGTAGTTGCCACATTCTATTGTGTGAAACATGTAATCATGGACAAAACTATTTGTAGTGAAAAACCTCAACGACCAGTTGATCTGTTAAGTGAGAAAACTGATCGAGTGTTCTATAGTCAGTTCGATAAACAGAAAACTATTATGAGATCTGGCTCCACCATCTACTACGAATGTCAACGAGGAAAAGGTGAGGCCGTTTGCGATGACAGAGGTCGATGGCAAACAAGTGGCCAATGTTTCTCTAACGTCAATAATGAAGAACCTTTGTTTCTGGGCGAAATGTCGTCAATGGATAGAGGACGAGCTGTCGTCGTTAAACCAAAAAGGAAGACGAACAAACGAAGACGATCAGCACGAAGAATGCGTCGCTTCCGTCGACGTATGGTCTACCAATAGACATGAGATCATCCTTCATTGTCACTTCCAAAACCATACAGTAACGATAAGAACAAGATATCCGAACGATAAGAATCGAGCAAAATATTCATGAACATATTCCGACGTTTATATTGAAGTTTTCCTAATTTTGATTTTTTGGCAAAAATTAAAATTTCTTGAATTTTAAATTTTCGCGAATTATACTAGTAAAGGTTTATAAGTATGATGAGGATTATCTAGACGAAGAAAAATAATTTTAAAAGATGAAATGTTTCGTGTATAATGTGAATTATAATTATTATAATTGATTATGTTGTTTATGAATGTTAATCTGTAAAATATTACATATATCTGAAACAGCAATTGCTGTTGAATTAATTTAATTGTTTTTGTTTACATAATTTCTTAAAAAGTTCATTTTAAGAAGTTGATTTTAAAAGAAATTATAACAAAGAAAAAAACTCTTTTTATTTATGAACGATTCTAATTTTATGTTTGCAATAATTGAGCACTAATATATCGAATAACAATTGAACGTTGCACATTATAAGAATATAAGAATGTTTACTTTTTGTAATCCGACATGAATATTGGTGATATTAGTTGTTTTAGAGTTGTCTTATCCGTCTCATAGGCTTTCTTTTCATACCAAAAAGTCTCTGAAAGGAAAAAGTTAAATGTCTCTCTACTTTCTCCATCGAAACCTTTTCGTATATTGTCTATTTGTTGAACAGAGTCATTATCCACTAAATACCAGCTATCTGAGCCCATCGATTTCAAAATTACAATCGAATGACTCTCTGTTAACATATCTTGATCTGGAACTGTCAAGGGTAGGTCGCCAGGCTTGGCTGTGAATGCTTTAAAAACATCCCTTAGAAAAGCCGTTTCGTACATTGTCAAATCTGTAGCGAGGTTCTGGACATAACCCGTGAAAATTTGTGCTTGGGCCTTCGATAATTCATTTCCTGCTCTTACTGCCCAAAGAAAATCGACCAATTCCTTTTGACTAGCTGTCCACATATGTCCAAATTCAGGAGTATTAGGCAACCCTTGACGGAGTTGCGGTTGTCGACCAATTGATACTTGCCAAATGTCCATAATCAATAAACCTGCATATAGCACATATGTTTTATGTTTTTTGCTGGGTGAAAAACCATTAAACAACTTTCGTTCACAAGGAACTTCACCACACCAAAATTTATCAGGAAGTCTAGGTGGAGCGCGAGCTAGTTTATAACTTTGTGGATATGCGACTGTAAGATGTCTGAAATTTGTAACTCCTGGATTAGCAACTAAGAAATCGTATACCATTCCTATTGCTTCCGCCAGATATTCCCTATGAATGAGAGTCATACGTGGATGATAACAATTGCCTTCGCCAGTTTTTTCTGGAATAACTACGATCTTTGGATAACCTTGTTTGTGAAAAAGATCGTTAGCCTTACCAATCACCCAAGGAGCATTTTCTGCAACTCGTTCTTCAAATAAGCGTGTTCGTTGGGACATCACAAAATCTCTCATCGTCCCGTCATAGTCGTAATGATGTCGATCGATATCTCCTGTTCTTAATCTTATATATAAGATATTTGTATGTGGGAAAAAGATTAATGAATCGCCCGTTAAACCCTTGGGTAAAAAGTTGGGTCCTCTAATAATTACATCTTCTTTGTCCTTAAATATGATTTTGGCAAATATCTCATTCGTACCGATATTACCTGGACCGTATAGAATATGTTGAAGTAAAAATGCAAAATCAACTGCTTTCGTTACGTAAAAAGTTGCTAAATCATATTTATCGATGTACTTATGTAGATCAGGAATATTAGTCGCTTTTTTAATTATACAACCTAAAGCTTTATTCCCACAGTACTTGCGACCTCTAGATATTGATATTTCAGGCTGAAATTTGTCCGGGATACTACATGACCTGTCGAGAACTTGCGACATTCTGAAAAAATTAGATATCGAATGACTTTTATCTTCTATTTTGAATTTAGTGTTGGAACATCCATAAGAGAATCTACCTTTTCGATGTTCCTTATTTATCTTATGCATTCCAGTTAAACACATAAACTCATGTTTCAAATATGCGTATTGAGTATAAGAAGGAAATTTACACATATTAGGAGTTGTTGTAGAATTCACTTCGCTCAAGACACGGCAGATATCTTGATTACATTCATTGTTCTGTTGTATCTTTATTAATATCGAAGGGGTAAACATGAGTAAATGCACGTAGGATATGAACTGACAAAATCCAACAGTATTTACTAAGGAAGCCGGTTCATTAAACGGATTTCTCACAACATCGCCCAATTCTCTTGGTGTTGAAGTTTTAGTTGGATCTAGCGATAACGCATCAAATATATCTTGCATTGGTGTTATATCATCTTCAATCGTTGTACTCGTAGTAGTAGTAGTCGTAGTGGTGGTGGCATCTAAAGTACTTCCTAAACCGGAATCACCAATCTTTTTTTTATTCTTTCTATTTCTTTTATTAGGCATCGTTTGCTTCACTTATTCACAAAAGGAACAAATCTGAACTAAAATAACACGGAACTAAAATAATACGGAACTAAAATTAAATAAAACGAAACTTATGAAATTTTCAGTTACATTCCGCATTACTTATGCTCAATACTTTCTTTGAAATTGTCCGAAATATCGTTATAGAGAACTTGTAGTAAAAACTATAAAAAAACATATGGCAGTTAACCTTACCGAATAATCGGATCCGTGACAAGAATCTCTTATGTTAATTTTTTTTAGTTGTTAGATGATGTACGAGGTGATATTTAAATAAAGAGATTAAATACCCATTCCGGCTGTTTGTCTTCTGGGATAAAAAATTCTCTTGAGGTTTTAAAGATTAAGAAAAACATTATCAGATCGACATATTTTTGAAGACGATAAATTTTTTTAAATTGAAATCTCATCATCGTCTAATTAGGTAACTATACTCGATGAACTGTGAAGATCTATGCCATAGATGACATAGGGATGGCCATCAGGAGAGGATTGTATTGGAGTTAGAGAGTAAAAAACTCGCACGAAATCCTTTCGATGGCCACCTAAAGAAATTAAAAATCACGGTGTTGTACGTGATGAGAAAAAGAGGACTGATATTCTTCGACAGCGAGGCTTAAAAAAAACAACAACATCTTTTTCATTTTATTTCTTTTTCTCATAATGAATTCTCCTTTAACTTCCGCGTATCTTAATAACTCCGTCAATGGCGAAAGAATCTGAAGACGATCTTCAACAACGGTCTGACACAGAACTTTCACCGTTAAAGAACTAGCTTTAAAATTATTTATTAAAGATTGAACATTTAAAATACAAACAATTAAAAAGAATGATACTGATTAGGATAAAATTTTTATGAGTTTTGTTAAAAGAGGACCCGATAATGAAACAAAGGTATAATATATTAATAATGGAACATAATAGTTTAAAATGGATTCCTGAATTTTGGAAGAATATTCCGGCAACTTATTTGAATTTAAAAAACTTAGTTTTTTTTAAATTTATAATTGAATCCTACAACTTATTGTTGTTAATCAGGATTTTCGATCATGAAATATATTAAGTCGTTGACGTGAAATCGGTTAACCAATGAAGTGGTTGAAAATTTAATTCGACTAAAATTAGAAGCGGATAATATTCCCGCTGCTGAAGAGTTATTTTTGGATGAACCAGATTTGTTCGATACTTTTAGAAAGGATTCTGATGAATCAAATTTCTAGTTCACAATTTTAACCTTATTACAGATTCTTTTCTTTCGTTTATTAATTTTTTTTTCTTTTTATTTTATATTAAATATATAAATTATATATGTATATAATTATAAATGAATATCATTATCATTATTTATTAATCAAATTCTCGACGGGATAATAAAGAAAAAAGAGTAAAGAAATTTCGATCTTCGCCAATATTGATCAATCGGTGTATCTAAGCTTGTAAATCAATGAGCATATCTTTGTCATTCTAAATCTAAAAAATCATATTTTTTATATTATTTCGTATTATTATCCTTCTACATATAAAAACTCCTTCTAAAGAAATCCTTATGGCCATCCATAGATTCTATGGGAAAGAGATGTGGAAATTTTAAAATGGAAGATGTGAAAAGGAAAACATAAAGTAGAGAGAATAATGAAAATAAGATTAAAAGATTCTTTTAAAGTTGTTTCACTTTCCTCTTGATAAAAAATAATTTTATCAAACTACTTCAAGTTCAAACTTGTTACCTAGAATATTGTAGATCTATTTGATATTTCATAATAATATGATAGTATTACATAAACATGATAACATATTTATTAAAATTCTGCTAAATAGTTTCCGTTTCCATTCGAATATTAAGAGTATAAAAAACTGCCGTTTAGAAGAGTCGTATCAAAGTTTAAAAGAATGAAGATATTTTTACTTTGTTTTCTCGTACTAAACTTAATTGTAGTATCCACTATAACTAAGAGTTTGCTTATTTTTTTTGGTTTATTCCTTAAAATAATGAACGAAAATTTTATGTATAGAATTGGCCAAGTGCCCTCAGTGTCAGGGATTTCCTTGTACCGAATTAGTCGATAACAAAGTTACCTGTCATTGTGATTCTTGTTACAGAGGAAATAATTGTCAATTATTAAGTCTTTAATTATAATTTTTTTATCAAACTAATTTAGTAATACTTTCAAGCTTGCATGGAAGTCTGCGGAGCCTTTCCCTGTCGACGGAGACGAATTCCTATGTCGATAGCTAAATTTCCAACTCGTTGTTTCGAATGTGAATGTCCTCCTTGCAAATACGGGCCTAAATGCGAAAATGAAATAACTGCACCTTCAGATTTTCCTTGTACTGACGGTACAACTTACATGATAGCGAAGGACGGAACCTGCGAACCCACTTGCTTTGGTTAATTACTTATTGAAGTAGTTGCTTATAATTCATACTTTTGATTTAAAGAATGCGACTCAGATGATGATTGCAATGGAGGTACTTGTACTGAAAAGAAATGTGCAACTTGTAAACCTTGTTATGAAGGATATGATTGTTCAAGATTAATAAGTTTCATTTTAATTATATTTTCTTCTTAGCCAGTTCCTTCCCATTAAGGTTGTGATGACTATTGTCCTTATACGTTTGAACGCGTTTTTGCGGATGGGACAGATGCGGCCACATGTTGTAAATGTATATGTCCAGGAGATAAAACCGGTGTAAAATGTTTATTCTTAACTTACCATTTTCAAAAACCTCATTTTATTTATATAGGTGCGGACTAGCCTGAAGACCCGGACCTGTATTCATGAATAAAAGAAATTAACACTATTTTCTCGAAGTGTTGCTCCCTACTACATTTCTCAAATTTTGTTAGTACAAACAACAATCAGTGAGCCATCATATTATTGAATATAACTTTATAATCTGTATAATAATTAAAATATATTAATGATCTTGAGTCAATAATTATTAAAAATAAAATAATACGGAAATATAATTAATTTATCGATCGACTTTCTTCACTTTCAGTGAATGAGTTCAATGTTCTTTTAAAGTTCAATGCTACAGTTATCTGAAAGCGTACAGTGCATTAACAATAAGTTAAGTGACAACATTTTGGAACAAGATTATTTGTTCACAATTGTCAAATCCATTTCTGATAATAATGTTCTTTCAAATTCACATTTGAATAATTCCGTCATTCAAAATAAGTCGAATAAGAAGCAGTCCAAATCCGACGGCAAATCTAAGAAATCGTATGCTGGTATGCTGAAATCGATCAATAATCCGATTATGAATGAGAAGATAATTAAACCTTCTAAAAAGAAAACTAAATCCAGAAACCAAAATGGTTCTTCATCTTCCTTCTCTGGTGAAGCATTGTCTGTATGTATTAATGGAAGGGAACGACGACCTTTCATTCGTACGAAAGCTGTGATTATCAGGAATGTAGTGGCCCACACGACTGTTGATATGATGGCAAACTTTTTGAATGACATGAATTTGCCATTTATAGATTTATGGAGATTACGTCGAAAGGAGCTGGATGATTGTGAATCCAGCACCAAATGTTTCATTGTAAAATTCGCTGAAGAGCATTCAGAATTGTTCTTCAAACCTGAGAATTGGCCGATGCACACTTTTGTGCGTGAATTTTTTTCTCTAAATCCACCTCAGCCTTCCTTGAGGAACGATGTGTCAAATGGAAGCATTCTCTGGAGGATAATAATAATATTGTCACTAGTTTATCGGATGACAAGAACGAGAGCAAACAGGATACAACAATGTTATGACTTCCTATCTGTTCAAATGGAAGCAAACCAAACGAACTTTTTATTTCTTTCATTTCCTTTAATTGCCATGGACCCAATGGATTCATGTCCGATATTCACGAACTTCTTCGATTCGATGTCATTTTCCTACAAGAAACTTGGCTCATGACAATTCCGTTCTCCTTTATCGATGTTAATTCACATTTCATTTTCATTTCACCTTTCATTCCTCCGAACAGTTAGAATGGAAAAGGTAGATGTTCGTCAGACATAATCATTTTTGTCCGTAAGAACTTACAACCGACCGAATTTCTAATTCATTCGCAACATATGTGTTCGATCATGATTTGCAATGTTCTATTGGTTAATTTTTACGGTGATAGTTCTAACAAAACGCACAGTGTGATGATGCTAGAAGATCTCCTCACTCATGAATGTAATGGGAAAACCTTTATAATTGGTGGTGATTTCAACATCTCTCCATTTGATATTGAACTTATGATAATCAGTGGAAAAAATCTTCTACACATATTCGACGGTTCCTTTGTTGATTTGCAGTATAATAGTAATGATACTGTTTCAAATATTTTAAATATAATTAATCATTTTAATTTTAATAATAATCAATAATTATATTTTAATATCAAATACTCTATGTAAGAATGTCTGTAAATGTTTTATCTCCGATAAGTTTGAGTTATCCGATCATTTCGTTGTGATACTGACGATTACTTTACAGCGTATCCAGTGTGAGAATATAACAAATTCATTTCATATTCCTGTCTGTAAGAATGAGTCACGTCTTCAAAATGTGATTGATGTAACGAACAATATTAATTTTCTCACATTCCATCAATTATACCAACATCTCAAATTGTCTGGTTCATACAAATGTATCAATAATCGTCAGAGAGATAACAAAAATAAGAAAATTCCAAATTTTTATCAAATTCGTCACCTCAGATATGAAATGGTAATTGCGAACCGTAATTATAGAATTCATTCAGATGTAAATTCTTTTGAGATAAGAAAGACGGCTCGTAAGAAATTTAGGAATGCTGTAAGAGATCTAGTTAGAAGAGCTGAACAACAGAAATATCATGATATTATTTCAAGATGCAACTCTTCGAAATTCTGGTCTTTAATGAAGAAAAGTACCACCA
>JALJEE010000692.1:0-75083 GCA_023231475.1 Seison nebaliae
TACTTTAAACAAATCAGTTATAATCGTATGCCATCTAAAAATGTCCTGTGAGGTTTCCTCTTTATTTTTTCTTGCTAGTCTTTCACATTTCTCATCGTTAGTCTCATATAATCTTGTTCTTAAATTATTGCTTTTACGGTACGTTTTAAAAAGGTGATAGTCTCCGCTAATTATCTCCGCTCTGCTACTTTTAAGATTCCCTCACTCAATAAATCTCCCACCGATTCATTTGGATTCTGTTTTTCGTCTGTATAACGTTTCTCCAAATTTTGGTAAATATTCTCCATAAAATTACACATATCCATCTTTTTACACTTCTATCCTTCGTGCATTAGTTTCATTAAAATGGTGCTAGATGTTATCATTCCAATAATTGCGTAAGTCATACATATTCCGATGAAAGCAGGATTTGACATTCCAACTATAGTTTCATCGGATTGTTCAAATAGCTTCTTCACTCTCACTTCACCCTTCTTCTGATCAAACGTTAAAGTCGATAAATCAAGTTTTTGATTCATTATTTAAAAATTTTTACTTTGACATTAAATTAAAAACTAAAAGTGAAAAAACTTAAATGTCTTCATTTTGGAAATTTAACATTAATATCTAAATCAATGTTGAAGTATACAACATGTGAAAAAGCTTAGAGTCATTAGATAAAAAACAAATCTTTCTCGAAGAGTTTCGAAAACTCACAATGTCAGTTTTCAACCAAGTCAAAAAGACAGTGCGCAGTACCATTTTCGGACAGTTCTCAGAACAAGTTTGATCACTTCATAAATTTTCATTAATTTTGGATGGTAACGAAAGTTCTTTTTATTTAGAAAAACCAAAGATAGAAGATATATGATATTTTTATTGTTTTTCTTTCCTCGTAGGTTTCATATTCGTTTAATGTCCACAGGTAATTCTGATATACGGACTGGCAATGGAAGATAATGATGCTCGTTTGAATTTATTGTGAATATTATCGGGAGCGGCGGATGCCACCATTTTGGAATCTAGGAGAAATCCAAGAACCGTAAGGTTTGGAGCAGGAGATAAACAGATATTCTTCACGACGGCCGTCGTACTGCATATACTTCTATTTTAAGTACTTTCAACTTCGTTAATGAAGTATCTAATTAGATACTTCTCTAATAACTTCAGGTAGCCGTGAAGGCAAATGAAAACTATGAGAGAATGATAGTGTCGAAAAAGTAATTTTATAATTTATCTGTTACAAGACTAAATTTGTAAAAGAATTTATTAGTTTATTTATTTTTCTCAGAAAAATGTTTGTCCAATTCAAGTAATTGTGTTTCCAAATTTTGTAAAAAATATCCTAGAACATTCCTTTCATATAAGGAAAGTGCGTTGCATTGCAACTTCGCCGTATTCTTAGAAGGTTGCAATCGAATACCTTGTCCAATACCCAATGCATTCCTTAAACTTGTCGTTTTAATTTTATGTAAAGAAAGCCACATAAAATAATTCTAACTTTAAACTCACATTATTTTTGTCTTCAACATTTATATATTTCTGTAATATCTTTTTCGTAATATCGACGATTAATTGCGCAACCGTATCATTTTTTTTGTCTGAATTTGGGGTAAGTGACGAAACTGATAAGAATGAACTATCCGTTTTATTTAGTAAATATATATTGCTAGAAGAATTTAATTTTAATTAACTTTAATTTAAAGTAAAAGACAAACGTAGATTTGGATAATTTTTCTTTGATGTTCGTCTCGTCTACTTCGTTCGATTCTTCCGTTCCAGCATCATGATGAAAGAAATTTTGACAAAGAGGATTGTACCTTTGGAAGACATGATGAGAGATATTATGAAATGAATGATATTAACATATCTTTCCAAATATCTGAAATTTTACATGACAAATCTCTGTTATGTGATTCCAAAGATGACACCGTCCTCAATTTCCAATTAGGAATAACATTGTGTAATTCCTTTAATAAAAATAAAGAATTATAAATGTTGAGGAAACAGAAGATGAAACATATTGATTCGCCAGTTCATATTCTCCATTCAACATTTTCATAATATTTGGCTGAACATCAAATCGTTCTGAGGTAAATAATGAAGGAAATTCACTCGAATGTCCGGCTACTCCCACCTAAACAATATAAGAATAACATCATATAAGAATAAGGAAATTAAAAGAAACATCAAATTTAATTGGATCAATTTCTGGAAATGAATTAAAAATTCCGATCAGTTTCTTCGATGCATTGAATTTCGGGGCAAGATCCACAATTAGAGGATTATCCTTCTTTCCAGTTGTTTCGTCATCAGTAACTTCGGATTTTCGAAATTGCTGGTCGATTTTTGACATTTGTGGATCATCGATTTTCACGGAATATTCTATAAAAACTGTATTGATCTCTTCTTTCTCGTATGTCATGGTTGCTGCTTCATAAGGTGCCGTTGTTGGTAAGAGGAAACCTTGTTCGGCATCTCGAACTTCATTTGGTATTCGTGTTGCTATATGATGCATATTCTCCCCATGTGATAATTCTTTAGCCTCAAAAGGAAAAGTGGGGAAAGTTTCATGAGTAATATTATGACTATGTTGCACCATCTCAAAAGCTTGGTTAATTTGAATTTGATTGATATTTTTCGAGTTTTTAGTTCGTCTTTGTTCGAGGAAATGATATACGTCTTTACTCAAAGTAGCAGACGCACTGTGTTGTTTTGGTTTTTGTAAATAATCTGCTAAATCTTCTTGAAATTTTTTGAAAGAGTTTATTAAGTTCTGTATTTTCAGTCTTATCAATACCTAAAAATTAAATTTTTAAAGAGTCTTAATTAGGAATCATGTCCAACTATTTTAACTGCTCGACGAAACCGTTCTAATACTTCAACTCTTCTTTTAAAATAATAATCTGTTTGTTCTATATCAAAATATGGATTAATCATATTTTGTTCTATCTACAACAATTTGGATAATTAGAAAGAAGAAGTTAGATATTGTACTTGTGTATCATCAATAATCGGTTTCGAAAATGTATTATTTCTATCGTCAACGTTAATACTCTCACGTTTTTGTAACAACGAACTCCTACGATTGTCGTCAATTAAATCATCACCATATTGAATCTATAATCGGAAGAGAAATTTCAATAATCTTCTTTACACAAAACAACCAACAGATGCACTTGCATGTAATTTTGTTTCTAAAGTTTTCTGTTTTTTTACATTTCTTAAAAATTCCATTTCCTTTAAAGATAAATTGTATAACATAAGAAAATGAAAAGAGACTGGTTGTTTCAGATCAGTAGCATTGTGAGCAAGTTTCTCATAAGTTTTTGCATAATCCTTAAAATTAGCAACCATCAATTTCCGTGCATCTCCGATAATTGCTTTCTAGTAATTACGAACAAATTAAATTTTTCGAGAGATAAATTAACTTCATTCATCAAATTCGGTAACGGACAATAGACTTGTTTACCCATTTCCTGAGTCCGTTTCAACGATTTCACTTTTTTCTTAAGTATTATTAACTTCTGTTCTTTTTCTGTTATTTCCATATCGAATTTTCTAGTTTCTCGACTAAATTCCCACATCAATTAAATAAGACGAAGAAAAAGATGAAATTAACTCCGTCTCATCTGGATAACAGCGTCCTGCCAACGTGCAATAAAATTCATCTTGAATTCGATCGCTAAACGTCAATTTGAAAACGAGTACACATGTCGAAAATGTTCTTGGATGATAACCGGTTCTTATAGTCAAACTATCACCTGGTTCGACAGTACCTAATCAATTCATCAATTAATATTATTTAATTCATATTTCAAATAACCAGCTAGTGGACTGACAGATATATCGGCTGACGGTTGAATAATTGTAATAGAAAAATCATAATCATTTGGACAGGTTCTTTTAACTTTGAAATATTTTACTGATCTAATTTAATGAGAAATAAATCAAGAAAGAATAATAAGTACGAACTCGTCACCTAATGCGGTGTGAGGGAATGTATATCTCTTAGGGATGTTATCGATTGATAAATGTGTTTGGGCGATGAGAGGTATAGCGAAATTTTTTTCTTCCTAATAACTTTCTATATTAAGCAATTAATCTAAATTAAAAGGGAAACTTCGGTATGAATTAAAATTCGATCAGTATATCCTTCCCAAGACGTTGGTAAATATTTCACTTGAATACTTAATGTTGAACCTCGCCATAACAATCCAGTTTTTTTATAACTAATTTTAAATTTATCGCCAACCGGCTCTATGATATGGAAATGGGCAACAGCTGCTCCTGTGTTTCGAATTACAACATTCTGTACCATCATCACATTCAATTTTTCGATATTAAAATATAGACTACTCGGTTCGGCATAAATTGGAAATGATTCATTGCTCTCTAAATTGAAGATTTCTTTCAATTTGTTATTATTAAATGTTATTCAATTATCGTTCAACAAAATATAAACTTGTTGATAATAAATGATTTGGAACGTTAAGTCTTTCTGGATCACCTACTAGAGGATCACCTAATTTATAAGGTGGAAGTGAGACATCCATTTCAGATCATGAACTGAAGTGAAAATATTGAGCTAAATTAAAAGTGAAGTTGTGTTATTTTAATAACTGATCTTCGTTCCCTTGGTAACTGGCAGTGAGCCACTAAATTAATTTTAAAAGTATTTTCAATCATGTTTTTCCTGATATTCCTTTCTTTCAATTGTTTTGGATGAATAATCGACAAAATAATAGAAGGAGAATATGAATGATCAAAGTCCAAAGCTCAATATTCATTGATAATGAACGAGAATACGCAAGAATGAATATATTTCTTCAAAATTCCCTCAAATTTTGAATTTATTTTAATTGATAATATGGAGTGACATTTCGGTGGAATGTTTAAAATATAATAGGAAAGATCATTCGATAATAATAAGTAAGACTACTAATATATGAGAAAAAATGTTTTGAGAATTTTGAGGATTCTTTATTTTTTCAAGAGCAAAAGATAATTTCCAAAGAAGAAAAACACATTTTTTAGGAAGAACATTAAGAAGGGAAATTTTTCAAATAATGTTCACGGCAATTTTCAAGAACTATTGTAATTTGAGCACGCAGCATCCGTGGGAGATTATGATTGGCAGTTTGGCTATTACGCTTGGATTGATAACCACACTGTTTTTTGGTGATACAAGTCGAATCTGCAATTATAATTTAGAATGTGAATCTGTTTATTTTCTTTTTGAGAAAAAAAATATTGAACAATTTTCATTGTGATTTTAGGATATGAAAATATCAGACACATTCATTCTGGCTATTGTCAAATGTCTTCTTTTATCTTATATTTACATTCAGTTTCAACGACTAAAAAAAATTGGTTCAAAATATTTAATTGGTTCTTTTTTTTTTTGAAATTTTGTTTAAATTTAATTTTTTATATTTTTGAAGGATTTGTCATTCTTTTCTCCTTAATGTCCAGTATCGTGTTCAGTGTAGCAATGATGTCGCTGGTAGATAGAGAATTGAAAGGAATTCAGTTTAGTGAAATTGTTCTCGTGAAAAATTTCATTGAATTCTTATTTTTAGAGAAGTTCTTCCATTCTTCGTATTAGTCATCGATCTAACAGCTGCCTGTAAATTGACGTCGAGAGCTTTTGCTTGTCGATCTCAACATGAAATTCGACGATGTATTTCGAAACATTTAATGAGATATGGACCAACCGTTCTCTTCGATACAATGACAGCAATCTCTCTAATTGGCATTGGAACTTTGTCGGGAATTTATCATTTGGAAGTGATGTGTTGTTTTGGTTGTTTGACGGTGATGGCGAATTATATTTCTTTCATGACATTTTTCCCCGCTTCACTCATTCTAATATTTGAAACTAATTTTTTCTTCGAATGGAAAAACAAGACTATGACAAAACAAGAAATGAAAACGACAAATGTCGTATTCACAACATCATCATCGGAAGAAGAAGATTATGATGAGGAGAATAAGGAAAAATATTGTAAATTGGAAGTGAAGAAAGATGATAAGATGAATGAAGTCATCAAACGAATCAAATATATGTTAATTACAGTAACATCAATATTGTATTTATATAAGAATTTATTGTCGAATGTGAATATTAAAGAAGAGAACCATTCAAATTATAAAACGATTGAACCGAAAACATCTATTACTGTCTTTTATTTCACTCAATTACTTCATCCAAATGTCGATCAATGTTTCGCTTATCTTTTCGGTTTATTTCTCATTTTTTCTTATATCTTCTTCGATGAACCTGCAACTAACAACAACAACAATAATAATAATAATGTAAATGAAACTAATTTAATTTTGGAAGAAAATAAATTGAAATTATCAAGGGATTCATCTGTCACCGAACCAATAATTGTTCGTGCTGAGAAATTCTTTAATGAAGCTTCCACTCAAACGGAAATTCTAACACGATCCATATTAAAAGTGAGTAGTTTCGCTTCGACAAGTGCTCAGAGTGAAGATGATGAAAAACCGAGAAACCGAAACAAACCATGCTTCATAATCGGATCTGATTCAGAGGATCGTGATTCTCTTAATTCTGATGATGCTTGTTCCCGAACATTAACCTCCATCATTGACGAACCGCTTAAACAAATGAGAACAACTAATTTAGAAGTTATACCAAATACCATAACAGAATTGACATCATCTCTTTTACATAAACCGGACGACATAAAAAAAGAGAAGAAAGAAGTGCCGAAACATATTGAAAATCGTGATTTTGAAACATGTTCGAAAATCTTTCGAGAACGGAATGGAATTCAATTATTATCAGATAATGAAATTGTCATGTTGACGAAGCGTGGAGTAATTAGTGTTTATAAATTAGAGAAAGTGTTGGATGATAATGTAAGAGGTATATTAATTCGTCGTCTCTTATTGGAAGAACAATTGCAACAAAATAATAAAACAGATAAAATTACTGAATTACCATATCTTCATTATGATTATTCTTTGGTACAAGGAGCATGTTGTGAACAAGTTATTGGTTATACACCAATACCAGTAGGACTTGCTGGACCGATTAAAATTAATGGAAATATGTTCCATATTCCAATGGCAACAACAGAAGGTTGTCTCGTCGCATCAACCAATCGAGGTTGTCGTGCTATCTCACAAAACGGTATTGGAGCCACGGCAACGGTTTATAATGAAGGAATGACGAGAGCTCCAGTTCTTCAATTCGAATCGGCACATGATGCAGCATTGGCGAAACGATGGGCAAGTAAAGATGAGAATATTACACTAATGAAGAATGCATTCGATTCAACATCTCGTTTCGCTCGACTCCAAAATATTCAAACAACAATTGCTGGTCGTTTATTATATTTACGTTTGACAGCATCAACTGGAGATGCAATGGGAATGAATATGGTGAGTAAAGGTACAGAACAAGCATTGAATTGTATGAGATTAGAATTCCCTCAAGCCAGAGTTCTTTCTCTTTCTGGTAATTTTTGTACGGACAAGAAAGCTTCAGCAATCAATTGGATTAGTGGTCGTGGAAAGTCGGTAGTAGCTGAAGTGACAATACCGGAACATATTGTACGACAAACATTGAAAACATCAGTAGAATCATTAGTCGAATTAAATTTAAGTAAAAATCTGATTGGAAGTGCAATGGCGTCCACAGGTGTTGGTGGCTTCAATGCTCATGCCGCTAACATCGTCACTGCTATGTACATTGCTTGTGGTCAAGATCCTGCACAAAATATCAATTCAGCTAATTGTATTACTCTAATGGAACAGAATGACAATGGTGATCTTTATATGTCGTTTAGTATTTATTTTCTTTTAATTCTTTTCAATTATTTTCATTTCAAAGTTGTACAATGCCGTCAATTGAATGTGGAACGGTAGGTGGAGGTACAGTTCTCAAACCACAACGTGCCTGTCTCGAAATGTTAGGTGTTGCTGGAGCGAATACCGAAGAAGCTGGTAAGAATGCTAAGACGTTTGCTGAAATCGTTTGTTCGGCTGTCATGGCTGGAGAGTTATCTCTTCTATCTGCCTTAACTACTGGCGATTTGGTGAAGTCGCATATGAAACACAATCGATCACGTGTCAATATGTTGGCAATGGATCCATCCACAACAAAAAGTTGTGTTTCTATGATGAAACATACGAGATGATCTTTAATCATTATATTTTTGAACATTTTCGTCGCGATCGCATCTGTATAATATTTTTATTAACGAATGAAAATTTCGTTTCTAACAAACTTACCCAATTTTTTTCCCATATATCCATATGAGTATTTTTTTTTAAATTCCATTAAATTTCCAATTCATTACCTAAATATTCTTTCATATTGTACAGCGATACGACATATCAATAGTATATTCGAATAAGAAAATATTTGATATATTTTACCTTTATTTCGACTCATTTTTATTTTCCTAGCATTCTAAATGCAGAATAAACAAATAAAAGAAATTTATTATAATTTTCCGAAACAACATATTTTCAATTCAACTTTTAATTCAACGAAAGAAAATTAAGCTTCAAATCGATTATGTGATTAATGTTTTTTTATTGCATATTATTGATTCTTTCGTTAATATCACTTATCAATTGTGCCATCAATGTTCCATGTCCATCAAAAACACCAATTCATTGCTTCTGTTTCATCAATGTTCTCCCCAATAATCAGACAATTTACAATGTCAATTGTGCGAAAAATAAATATAAATATGTTCCACCTTTAAATGAAGCTTTTCGTCACGTATTCATATTTCATCTCAATCTTGGGTCAAATCAAATTAGAAATATTTCCAAAAATACTTTCCATTCTGTTAGAGTTTCATATTAAAATTAATTATCGACATTCATTCAATTTTTACAGATGATCATTCATAAATTGAATTTATCGAAAAATAATTTGGAGTATCTTCATCCACAAAGTTTTGTTGCTTTGCTCATGGTGAAAGATATCGATCTGACATCGAACCAAAAACTAACAACAATACCTAATGCGTTACATGCCTTAACAAATCTAACGGTTATTCGCATTTCCGGTAAGATTAAATGTGGCTGCAAGAACTTAGGTTGGATGAAAACTATGAGGAATCTCCATCGAATTATAGTGATGGATGAAGATAATTGTTCCAATTACTGTTCTGATATCCGTGCAAATATCACTACTACTCAATATTTGAGAAGTAAAGCTATTATGAGATGTCCATCAACATTTAACTTTTTAAATAAATCTTCTCATCTTCACTTCTCATCATATATTTTTTATTCAATTCCATTTTTCTTCATTTTTCCATTTAATTCTCATGAATGAATTATAGCGACATCAAATTTTACTTTTTTTGGTTACTACATTACTACATCAATTAAAGAAACGATAATACAAACTTAATTAACTGTTGGGATTTTGAAAAATGTTTATTACAATTTTTTGATCATAATTTATAATAATAATAAGCAATATCTCTTGATAGATAATAAATTGATAACGATGGACAATTTGAAATTGCAATTTGTAACCGTATAAACTATAGGAGATGATAATGAAATGAACAAAAAAAGAGAATTTCTTGTAAAATAGAAGTGTTTCCTTAGAATATTGATCCGGTGGAAAAAAATGGATCTGTATCGATGATCAAATGGACTAAAGTGGATAGGCAATCCATAAAAAAGTCAGAAAAATAATTTTGGGAAAAATAGATTAGTGGCAATTGTTGATTAAATTAACTTCATTTTACAGAATAAGATGTCGATTAGATAAGGATTAGGCGAACACTTTTTTCTTATCCTCTTTCTCCAAACTCTTCATCCAAATGCGACGATATATTTCGAACAAGATTGATGAATATATGATGATATAATCTTTACTCCGATATTTCGTTGAGATCCTTCTCCTCATCATGTCGTTTGGAGAGGGATAAATACATGAATTATATATTATGTAAAAAGAATAATAAAGTTTGCACCAATTCAATCGTTGATGGTAATAGAAGTTAGAAGATGATATGGAAAAATTTTATAATTCATTGTCGTTGTCTCATTTTCCCCATCTCAAAAAAAGGTGAAAATCATTCATTATCATCTCGAATATCAGCAGTAGAAAAATGAGAAATGATTATTCAATGGAAAATAATCGGAAAAACGGTTTAGTTCAATTTTCATTAAAGTTTCTTTTGCAATTCTTCTCCATTTTTGACAGAAAAGGAAAGAATCAGAGAGAGAGAGAGAGAAAGAGAGAGGGATAACTAGAAAGGAGTTCTTTCCAAGAAGGGTTATTATGAAAAACATTTAAAATTAACATGATAAAAAAAACGGATTAGATAGATTGGATAGACATAAAATTTGAAATTGAATATTTCCATTTGATAGATATCAATAAAATGTCAATCGGAAAAGAAGGAAAAAATGTTAGAACTTTTTCAAAAAAAAAAGAGATAGAATGAAAATTTAACGGAAAAGAATAAAATCGAAAAAATAAATTGTATTTGTTTGTATGAGGGTGAATGAATGTGTCTCTCTGTGTGTGTGTGTGTGGCTGTGACATGAAGTAAAGTGTATGATTGTACAAAGGATGAAATGATTAAATTAATTTCTTTTCTTGTTCATATCAACTTGTGCATTCGATTTTGTATGTGCTTCTCAATGTTCTTTGAATGTGGGCGCGTTTTTACTTATGTCCAATCTCAATAAACTTATTGGAGAATGACATCAAAATTTTAGATGATTTGGTAATTGTAGAAAATAGGACTAATGAAAATTTGACAATAATATGGAAGAAACGTATTCAAAGTAGAATGCATTTCTTCTTCTTCTTCACTTTCGTTTGTAACGCTGCACGCGTTGCTACCAGAAATACTTCATGAACACCATCCTTTTGTTTAGCTGAACATTCTAAATAAGCTTGAGCATGAATATTTTGCTGCATTGCTTTACCTTCATCAAACCGAACGGGTTCTTGCTTCAACTTTTGTAATTCTCTTTTAGTTTGATCGTCGAATCTCAAGTCCTTTTTGTTGCCCACCTAAAAACGAATTTGAAGAATTGTAAAATTGTAAGAATTGTAAGAATTGTAAAGAACTAACGAGAATTATCGGTACGCGAGGACAAAAATGCCGGACTTCGGGTGTCCATTTTTCTGGAATATTTGTTAACGAATCCGGTGAATCTATTGAGAAACACATGAGGATAACGTCGGTGTCCGGATATGACAATGGTCTCAATCTATCATAATCTTCCTGACCTGCTGTATCCCATAATGCCAATTCGACCTTCCAATAAAATTTATTGATAAATAAGAGAAATGGAAAAATGAATAAACTTGTTTGTCATCCACTTGAATATCGGCAACATAATTTTCGAATACTGTCGGTACATAAACTTCAGGGAATTGATTCTTGGAGAATACGATGAGTAGACAAGTTTTCCCACAGGCTCCGTCGCCAACGATGACGAGCTTCTTTCGTATCGTTGTCATACTTCAACCCAGAGATATGATAATGGTCGTTTGTTCGTTGACTGGAATTGGAATTCGTTGGAAACGGTTATTGATCAACACGATGAAATAATGAACTTCAAATTATTTATTTGAAATTCCAAAAATTTTCATAAAATTTTGTTTATGAGAGATTAATGATATTATCAAATTATTCTGTTGTGTGATGGTGATGATATTTGATGACGATTATTATTATGATTATTATTTCTTTATCATTGACTGAAATGAGAATGATGATGAAATAGACGATTAATTATATGTAGACAATACACATATATACATCAATAAATGAATATTAAATATCTTCACTTCGTCTTCTTTCCTCCCTCCTTCTCTCTCACATAAACTTCATGTAATCAAATGTTGATACGATAAATTATATTTCTGCTATATATATATATATATATAATTATATATATTCAACATGAGCCAATAGTATTAGATTAAACAGAATGATTGTGTAAATGATGATATGTAAATTATATAATAAGATGGAAAGTTTCAGAAAATTTATAGAAAGGAAATTTTTTAGGGAAATTTAAGGAAGAAATTCCTCCATCTCTTTTGCAATTTCCCCCATAAAATTAATTGGATACATTCATCGGATACGATCGACATCATCATGGCAATAATGCTCTAATATAAACGGAATTAACTAAAATCAAATTGCAAATGAAATTAAATGAAGGAAAAATGTATATTATTCCTACCCTGAATGATTTTTCGAGATGATTATATAATAGGGGACCTATTCCGAAAAGATTCGGTTTGTTAACGATTGACATCGAATTCTCTCTTTTTTCCCACTCACTGATATCCCACACTTTAACATGAAGTCGATGACAGATCATTTAATCGTAATGAACAAATTCCCTCAATTTTCCCACATCCTCTCCATCAAATGGAAGTTTTAAAAAAATGGAAAGAAAGTTCATAGTATGATGGTAGGACTAGACAAATAGGAATGATACACAATCATTTCCATGAGAATCCGGTTCGGAAAAATAAAGAGAAAGAGCGAGAAAGGGCAAATGAAATCGATTATGTAGTAGATCTTCATTGCGATCAATTGAGCAGAAATTTAAAATAATCTTCTTTGACCAATTCACGGATGATGGTTTGCTAATAATGTTCTTGCAATTTCATGTAAGAAAGAAATATAAACAAAATCTTTCTTTACTCAAAAAAAAGGAAAAGGAAGAAGGACGAGTAGCATATTGAAAAAAAAAAGAATTATTTTCCTATTTATCATTCTACTGAAAAATTTAGGAAAGAAATTAAATTAATTTGGAATTATTAAATTCATATCAATTTACATTTGAAAGAAGGGGGAAAATAATGAAAATACTTTCCACCCAACACCAAACTGGGGGAGATTCGTTAAATATAAGAATAAATTATTAGAGGAATAATAATTATTCATTTTCTTTTATACAACTGGAAAAATGAAGATTCTGTATTTCACATATACATGATTGATATACATACAGAAAAATACAGACACGCATATACATTCGAGTACATGTAACGTAGTTCTCTGCATTTACATAACTACATAGTAATCGTGTATATCGAAACGTAGAATGATGTAACGGGATCAAGTAGTACTGGAGTGAAGTGATAAATGTTCATTCTTTCTAATCGTTGGACGATGAGAAGGACAGATAAACATAATTCGACTCTAATATTCTTGTATGTTCCAAAAAGAAGAAGAAGAGCCTGCACATTCAACACACATCAACATCAAATTGTCAATATATCTACAGTTAAATGTACAAAATACTAGATAGTTATTCAATGGAAGAATTTTAAATTTCCAACATCAATTCGGCCTTTGCTCTATTCACCACTACTTCGCAATCATCAACGTAAATGTTTTTCTAATTATTTTCTACATATATTCATGGACATGGACAGTCGACAGTTATATAACTGTTCGGAAATAGCATTCCCTTTCTTCAATAGAAAATCCTGAAATTCTCCAACTTGAAAATTTGGCTCAAACATAATCGAAAAGTTTCGCCATCTTTCAAATTGTTTCGAGAAAGTCGCTTAATCGGACATTGATGGATGAGGCGCAACATTAGGATTGTGCAGTTACTTAGTGTTCGGGTATGGAATTCACCTCTCGTAGTTCATAAAACTTTTCACTGAACATCAAGTAGCTACATTCATTATCGTTTTTTTCTACTGCCGAATGAAAGTTCTTCTTTCTCTTCTTTTAATTCTTGTGCTCATATCAATTTAGCATTCTCTACTCTCTCAAACTATTCGTTGAAGCGTTCGACATACTAATGCAGTCGAAGTAGTTTGACATGTCATTAGAGTGGGAATGAATTATGCTTAATGCGTTTCTATATGATCCCAAATAAGTGGTAGTCCTTTCTATGTCGATTGTTGATTTATCTCTCCGTTTGATTGATGCGCAGAAGAGAAAAAGAAGAAGAAGAATAAGAAATTTATTCATTAATAACAATGATAAGGGTGGAAATATGCAATTGAATAGATAGATAAATGGAATAAATTATCAAACTTTCCTTTTAAGAAGAGCAAATTTTTCCGATGCTAATTTCCATGAGTAAATTCCAAAGAATAATAAATATTCGTACAGACATTATGTTTTGGATAATGAAATGGGAAGTGTATTTTGGAATTTTAATATTGAACAATCATATCCTCCATAATTCAATTTACAATAACATTCATTTTCCGCTCTTCCCGTCTTGCACTTCGACGTTCCATCTTTGTAGCAGAACATTCTTCTTCCACATGAAACATATGGAGAGGACGAATCGATGATCATCGACTCCAATACTGAATCTGGTGTAACATTCGTTGTTAGACGATATGACGACATCGTACCAATTAATAAGAGTAAAAGAATTGAGATATTTTGGGAAATTGCCATCGAAAATAATCTTCTGAATTGAAACTGAAGGAATTTTATTTCATTTCGTCGTCTCGTTTGTTTTCCTTCGAATATTTTCTTGTAGCGAGAAATAAATTGGGGGAAAAATGATTGATATGAATTAATTGATTGATCTCTCAGTCAACAAAAATCATTTCTTCAAATGATGAATCGATTGATATTGATGAACAAATGATATCTTCTTAATGTGAATAGTTATTGATTCTAGACTCTTTTCGGGCACGATAAGAAATTTTTTATACGAATCATTTATATTTATTCATTTAATAAATATATTATTTTATTTCTTGTGTCTGTAAAAATAATGATTAACACAAAGAAAAGATGATGGAATTTTCGGATTGATAAGTGAATGGAATTAAAAAATCATTCTCTATCTGTTTCCTTTTTTTTATCGGAGAGACGAATTAAAAATTATTGATTTTTTTTATTTACAAAATGAATGTTTGAAGAAATATTAGAAGATTTATTGTGATGGTGGTGGTGGTGGTGATGGTTGTTGTATATAGTATATTGTTGATATAAAATAAATTTGTTTGGATAAGAATAAAAGAAGAACTATTCTTCCATTTTTATTCAATCAACTATCAAATCTGGGAAAGTAGAAAGATCATTACACCGGATTATTATTATTATTATTTTCCATGAGGAGCAATCAATAATATGTTGAGATCATAATTTTCCATTTAATTTAATAATACCAATTAGTCGATTTGAGACTTTTGAGTAGTAGGAGCATTTGTGAAACTCTTTCCCTGAACAATACAATCGCTGCTGCTGATGCTGCTGTTGGAAAGAGATTGACGAACATTTGGATTATCGGCAGTTACTGCGCCTACGTTCACACTGTCTACCACACTATTATCATGTCGATCAACATTTAGTTGATTAGAGAATCTTCTTCTCATTCTTCTCACGTTGGCCATGGCTTGCGCAACAGCTTTATTTCTTTTCGACTCATTTCTTTCTCGATCGCCTCGTTCCTTCTCTTTAGGCAAATGCGGATTGGATTGTCTTACCAATTGTGCACGGATTACTTCGAATTGGGAATAAATTCTCGCCAATTCTCTCTAAAAATGGAACGTAAAATTTTAAAATTCAATTGAAAATATTAAACCAAAAATTCTTCTGGTTTCATATTTTTTACATTATTCTCTCCGTCCACATATCCGTTAACTTCACCAAATAACTTTTCTGTAATTTCGTTGCCCATCTCACTGAATGATGTCATACGATGCTTGGCATCTTCTGACCAGCATTTCCTCACGATAAACCACATCTTCAAGAAAAGGTTAAATATTAGACTATTAATAAATGTGAACTTTTGATCCGAATAACAAACATAAAATTGAAGTTACCCGAAATTGGACATGAACAAAATTGATGATTAAAGTAATATTCGGATGGATCGTTGATGTTACCAGAAAACTGAAAGAGATTAAACGTTTAAACATCACGAAAAATAATGATAACTTTGATACAGCTACTATATTGGAAAAGAATACATCGATTATTAAGAGAATTTGAATATGACGTCGTTCATTGGGCCAAATTCTCTCTTGTGGTGCACTTCTCGTACAATAAAGAAAGTAGAATCCAACAGCTTCCATTACCATCTCATCTGTTCAGAAAAATATTGCCAATGTATTGAAGGAAAATGAAAACTAGACAAAAATTAACAGATATGAAGGACAATAGCCCAAGAACCCGTTCGACAAATAAAAAAATTGAATGCCGTTTTCCATTCGGTACCAAAATCCAAAAGAATTTTTGATCTTCTTGGCCAAGTTGTCCAAAATTTATCGTAATTCGGTGAATCATTTAACGGATGGAGATAAATGTCAATTGTAATTGCACTCCAAGCTGTCATATAACCGCAGACGCCTAAGAGTATCACAGATAATGTTCGAATAATATCCTTATCTTTCAACCAGACACGATGTGCACGCCTTGATTGAAATTCAGAGATTAATCTTGAAAAATCATGCGAAATTAGAATAAAATTAGTTTAACAATAAATTAACTTGTACAATTTTAAGATGAATGTACCAAAAATTAAAGTAAAACCAATTTCACGTAACCATGGTAACAGGAAGCAAATATAATCATTGGGATCGAAATGTCTCAAAATTAATTCGGTATAGAGGAATAGACATCCGAATAAAATTATTTCGAGCAATGTCCACATAGAATTGCGGATGACGACATGTCGTCGAAACAGGAATACACAGAGGATTAATAGCAAATTTAATAATATACAAAATATTGTCCATATCAGCAATGGTACAATTAGTGGTGGATGCATTCGGATTGGGTATTGTTGATTGATTTTCTCATTATAAATTACACAACTATTCTGCCATAATAATTCAGTTTGTTCACCTGCTTCTAACGGCACATATTTCCTCAATAACTCTGATCGATGTTTGTCAAATATAATTTTATTGCAAACTTCACATTTGAAATTTGGAGAATTTTTATGACAACTTGATAAATCATTAATTCCCGTAACACAGTCAAAGAAAACCTTTTCCAATCGTTCACCAAGATATTGTGTTCGAGTCACAATCGAATCATCTTTCAATAAAATACGACTCTTTGAGGAAGTGGAGGAGAATTTTTCATAATCAGCTTCTGCATTTTTTGCGTTGAGTGCAAAGAAACCTGGTCGGCACACACAATTGTACCCGCCAAGTTTGAAGCCGAAACCCTTTTGAAAACGACAACTCATTGTCACATTATCACATTGATTGGTTTGATAAAAGAAATTACTACTATCATTCGTACATTGATTTATGTCGATGTTCATTAAATCGATATCAATAATTATGACTCCCAATAATTGTATTTCTGAAGTGGAACTCGATTTTTTCCTGTAGAACGGTATCACTGCGTTAGACATGAAATATCTTAATCGACTGCTCATTGTATCTTTTCTCAAGAAATTTTTATCGGTTTTTATTTCTCGATATTTCGATGAACAAACTGTTTTTGGCAACGTCCAAATAATATTTGATGGTGATGTCTCAACAATAAAATCCCCAATAATATTTCTGCGATAACGACGACTTTGTTCGTAGACTTGTTGCGTGACTAATGTGGGATACCAGGAGTCTTTATGAATAGCTGCCATCTTATCATTCATTATGATTTTCTTCTTCATCGTTCGTCTCTTTTGATTGAGTAGTTGTTTGTTAGAGAAGATGAAAGATGAAAATTCACCGTCTTCACTTACTTCGACTAAGGCGGAACGACTTTCTGTTGGTAATCTTAATTGAACACGAATAATACTTTCACTACTTTGGAAGATGTTGGAAGCCATTGCTAATAGAGTTTCATTATTTACAGCAATCACTTTTGAGGAATATAACTGATAAATATTATTGAGAATATTAGCAGCTTCTAATGCCGATGTTATCGTATCAGTGGAATGATCATATGGTTGTTTTGCATTATTTCTATCAAAATATTCAATAAGAAATCGACGAAAATCTGTCGCGGAATTCTTGTCGAAATTTTCGAACAAACTCTTCTCATCATGACAGTTTCCTTTGTGATAGTTGTGTAATTCAGCGAATAATGCTGGAAGTTTAATGTGGCGATCCACTGACGAAGTACCATTGAATATCAAGCTGTCGGCGGTCAATGAACCACATAACGAAATCAGACATTGAGATGTCAATATAAGAAATATTAAATATTTCGTGAACATTTTCAAAGAAGAAAAGGAATTGAAGTTTTTTTGGAAAATACTTTCTTAGATTATCCTTTAGTTTAGATTGTAAATAGTTTCCAGTAGTTGATTTAGAGCGAAAGTAATATGATTCCGATGAATACGTAAGCTAATCTACTTTGTAATTACAGTTCCGTTCAATTTCCATATTCCATATCATGAAGAAATTGCAGCAAATAAAGTGTTGCTGTCCTATTCAAAAAAGAATTCTGAAAGAAAAACATTTCGTATAAATAAAGAAAAGTTGTTGTTTCCGAAATAACGATGGTTGAAAATGATTTGTTTTCTTAAGAGTGCATAACAGACTAATTGACAATTGCTGCCAATCAATCTCGCCATTATATTTATCAGTTTCATAGGAGTGTTGATAATATCGAAATAAACAGAAAAACAAGAAAAAAACTGTTGATGGATTGAAGCGTATTCGACTAATACAAAATAGATGGTGAATGGAAAAGTTGTTCAAAAATTGACAGTTACAATTTAACATTCGATAATAAATTTGGGTTGATAAACGGAAAATTTAACATATGTAAGTCTTCTAGTCATTAGAGTGGGTAAGTTGTATTTATGTTTCGACGTAATATGACTGGGATTCTTCTAACGGTGAGCTATTAGCATATTATGAGAAGCTTACCAATAGAGAAATAGTTCTACATTTACTTGTTAACGACGAGAGAATAGATAATGGAAAAATAATTAAAATATCATTATTACACTAGTTTTCGCCCATGAAACTTTTGTATATTTCTTCTATTAACATCCAAAATTTATTGTTTAAAAGAATAGAATCAATCTTAGCTGTTTATTCAATTTCTATTTACCTTTGCTGCTTATTTTCCTTCTGCTTACTTTTACTTTCATTTCTGGCAGAGTTAGGTGGCAATATTCCTCTAGTTCTTCAAATAAATTTCAGGATTATTATTATTATTATTATTAATTGATATGTAAATACTACCTCTACATAAATGTATGCACATTGTAAGTGTACATTCGTATGATAATACTTTCTGCACGTATGTTCTTGTCAGATCATATTGCATATGTTGTTGTTATTGTTATCGAATGAGAATGAATAGGTTTCTCTATAGAAAATGCATATATTTTTTTCCATTAAATGAATCTATCTGTAATTTTTACGATGAAATTAGATAAAAAGAAGAGAATAAATTAAATATGAAATGTACATCAAATCTGCATCAAATGTGCATGAGAAGAAGATAAGCGAAATGAAATGGTTACATATGAAAATAATTCGGATATTAGTTGTTAACAATAAAAAGAATGAATATTCACACAATACAGAAGACGTTGTGCTTTTCCCTTTTTCCGTTTTGTTTTGATTATTTGTTCTACCTTGGTCCTACCCAATTTTTTCCAGTCTTCTTAATGTGTAATTGAACCAAATAATCTTTATGTGAACTTAACTATCATTGAAAATGCATTAACTAACAGTGTTTTCGAGCGGCAATTCTACCTTTCCACTTGCTTTTTTCCTGGTCAAGGATAAGCGTCTGCTTGAATATTCTTGGACATATCAATCAATCAATTGAAGTCGATATAGTAAATGGATTTACCTCCCGCAGCTATTTCATCCATCTTCTCCTAACTTCAGTTCGGTAACGACAATCAAATAAGAAAAATTCCAATTTAACTACGGTTTCTTTCTCACTTAATTGAGACAACGATTACTCATAATTCTAATAGAGCTAACACAAGTACGTATTAAGCTGGCTCGATATTCGAAGGATGATTGAATAAGTTGAAGTTAAAATGGATTTCATATGACTTTAACGACAATGCATCTAATTGACATTATATGAAAAGAAAAGAAAACAGAGATGGAAAGCATTTAATTAGAAAAATCTAAAACAGAAACGAATTGTTCTCACATCGGATTGACTGACTGAGGACAAAGCAATAATCTATTAATATTCATGATGACGTATTTCGTCTTCTACTTTGTGCACATCGACCATTCCTTCATGACTATGAAACACACAAGCATAAGACAGCGACTTCTTTATACAAAGACGTTATCATATATTCCCATATTTCTCAATACGTATAATAGCACAGAAGTTTTCTATTTCAATATGTATATGAATATATTATTCAGCAAAACCATATGGCCTCCTAATGTATTAATATCTTTGGGAGGATAAATGAATATGAAACTTCTCATGCATCCTAATTCTTGTACAAATTGGGTAGCATAATTTCTTTATCATACAGATTTTATATTAAGCAATTAATTAGAGAATGTACCGTATCTAAATGCACCGATATCGATCAACAGAAAAATTATTTTAACATGGGAGAAAATATTGGAATGTAAGACTTTTAAGTTATTGGACCTTTGCATTTTTATGGATCATTGAAACTTTTGAAGCTAACTTGTAAGTTATTAAGTTATTGTAAGAAATAATTCGGATTTATTCCCAAATAAATATTAAATATCCATGAATTGACACAAGTTCAATTGTTTAAAAGCTTTCCCACATATTTAAGAGAATTAGTAATAGACTTATTTCATCTCTTGTCAGTGATTAAAATTATGGATTAGTTAAAGATATGACTAACTAGACATAATATAGAGAATACTTAATATATAGAGATACTTAATATGCTGCTCCATGTATTGACAATAGATTTTCAGAGAGCGATATTTATTATTTTTAAACTTCAATTTTAGTATTTCATTTCAGAAATATTGACCTTAACCAATTGAATCATAAACTAATTTTTTTATAAAGACATTCGATATCTATACCAGATATTATTTTTCAATTTAATTCCCAATTCGAAAACGACAGAATAAAATACTTTTGACGCACTTAATGTTGAAAGCAGATGAAAACTTTGTTCTCGATAAGTAACAACACGAATGACATAATGAATTAATAAAATCGGGAGAAGAATATCTCTAGAGTATATGGTATGGTTATATGGGCGATAGGTAAATTTTATATAAAAGTAGAACACCAACGAGGATTGTCTGTTCTGTATAACGTTCTACATAATCCTGACATTCGAAATTGAGATGAGCCCATACAAATCAACGGATGTTTGATTTAAGGTCGCATTTTGCACAAGAGGAACAATGATGAACATCGTTAAATTTGGACATTTCCCTTGGAAAATTTAATTTCGTACGTAGTCGGGAAACAATTAATTGTTAAAGTCGTTCAGTTTCATACGTCGCACCATATATCAAAAATCTTTCACTACTTGGAAGCTAGTTCCTAGGGCTTGGAGCATGATCTATGAATCCAAAATGATAAGGCTCACCATAGTTAAAAGAATAAGATCGTAAGATCGACTCTGTATCTTTTCAATTGCCGTCACAGTTGTGACGGGCGAATTTATTTATTTTCTTGATCTTAAATAAACTTGAATACTTTCAAAATTTTTATGCAACTTTTCATACTGATTGGAATTAATTCGTTTCAAAATTCTGTTACATTTTCTGCTGTGTCAATTATATTTTTTTATCACATCGTCAATACAACAGCACTTGATGTCGATTTCCGTCTTTTTATGTGATTCTTTATCATATTCGCTTTATAATCGTATTTAAGACGATTATGTCATTCCTTATGACAATTCAATTTTAATGTTTTGATAAAAAAAAATCAACATCATAATCAAAGCAACGTTAAAGTAAACCTTGACAATCACCATCTTCTTTTTCATGAAATTTTCATACTTCATTTTTCTTCGAATAATAAGGATAAGGTCAAATCCGGAAAGACATAGGAAATAATTTTACAAGATGTCTTAACAATTAGTTTATTTGGGTAATTTCACTTGAAGAACTAATATAATCCGATAATTAAGAAGTCTATACACTAGCTGCTACTGGAAATTTCTTATGTTGCAGAAGAACTAGAAAATACATAATTAGAAAATCAGGAGGATAATAATTTGTTTTCCAAATAATTCTTTCTAGAAATATTTTTTCATGACAAATAATAATGGAATAAAATACTTAAAAGAAATGTTGAAGCGAAAATATTATAGTCATTTATCATGAACATTCCTCATTTTTCTTTACCGGAATCTCCTTCTGTCTAAGAAATAATGAATGATGGAAACATTTAATCATCAGAGAGAACTCAGATACGTCTCATTGTTACCTGATATGTTCTCTTCATACACATATTCGAAAGAAGTCACATAAATTAAATAGGACCATAATCCGTGCAAGACAAAGAATGAAATAGTTGTGAGACGCAACGACCATAAAATGACTTTCACCATTTTTTTGAGAATGCGACAAATAGTCACACAGTATAACCTCAGTGCAAAATGTTGTGCATTACATATTTATATCTATAATATGCTCAAGGTAATAAGGAAATGTTGTAAGGTGAGTATGCTTTTATTTAATACGTCGTAGTTCGGTTAGACAAATTTCCCCCCACAAACTATGTTGGTGTATTTGTCTTTCCAAATTTGATATGAATAAAGGACCTTTTTATAATAACAATCTCTCATCATTTATCTTAACTTTTATGAATAATTCTAACGAAATAGTTTTCCTTCTTAGAATCTTACGAAGTCCAAAATTAACGATTGTTAGGTGACATTGTAAGATATTTAAGAAATTGAGAGGAGAGTTTTCTCTCAATCCTCCTTAAGATTTCCACCATTAACAATAGTGAAGGTTTATGATTAACTTTATTGATTTGATACATATTGGTAACATTCTCATATCATCTAATAACAATCCAAGCAACTCGTAAAATTATGGCATACTTCTAAAAGTAGTTAGTTTTTAAAAAAAAACCAGAATAAAATATGGTACAGAATATAATTAAGACAATTAATGGACTTTAATCAATGGACATGACCAAACGTATAATAAATAAAATACAAATTATATGATTAAGAAATGTATACCTAATCATTCAAATAAAAAAAATCTGACATGATAAATGAAGTATATTCTTGTCTCCTATAGTATTAGTTTTAAAAAAAAAGTACAACATACCCTGTTGTCCTTCTGAGAAATTTCCAGCGCAAAAAAATAACAAATGAAAATATTAAACCATTAAGTGATGATTTTACGAATATTAAACAATCTTGAAATACAACAAAAAAAACTGAGTTTTGTCCATAAGAAGGATCTGTCCAGTTTTATTCATGCGACACTTTGCAGGTAGAAATGTGGAAAAAGGTGGAATTCTTCCATAAAAAATTATTTATTGACTTTTTGAACGACATTCTGCCATTACTCAGACTACACTTTTACTCTTTGCCTATAAAATCTTGCAGGATGTGATCTTTAATAATAATAATGGGAACGAGTCGAATGATTATAAAAGAAGATAATTAAGAATAATTCTTCTTCGTAATTCGGAGAATTTTCGGAGTTAAAAAAAGTAATTCACTATTTGGACGTGATAGAATAATAATTGAATTAATTCGTCTTAATCTGTCAATTGCATTTCATCCCATTAGACATACTGGAAATCAATCCATAGAGTGAACATGATTCTTATGAAATATTCGAGAAGGAATTATAATTCTACTTTCATTTAACTGTATATCCTCTTCCGAAATATGTAGTTCGATCGACCTTAAACCTAAAATTAATTTGAAAAATTAATCAAATTAATTTGCCGAGTGAATCGCGATAATTTTGATATTCTAAATTTTTTCGAATGTGAATTCACAAAAAATATTTGTGAATTCAATCAATTGAGTTCACCCGCAAGAATAAAAATTTTAGTGCATAATTCTATAGCACAATTTCTAAAATATTCTCATTAACCTTCCTCAACGACTACATAATAATGGATTATATATCTTCCATACATGCAATTATATCAATTATGCATAAAACTTTTTAATGGATCTTATGTCAACTGTATATAGACTGATGTCCATACTAATTGACAATTCATTCATCAATTTCAAATACATATTCATCGTTCGAATGAATACCTAAGAACGTTAAATAGTGAAGTCCGATGAATTGCGTTTAATAAGTCTTGCACAAATCTACGAATTTATACAAATCAAATATTATTGTATTTTTTAAAAGAATATAACTGTATTAGTCAAATTATTATAATCAATTCTTTCCTAATTCCCCTATTAGCATTTGTTAACAGAATTATTTAGAAATTTGCAGATATAGGAAAAAAAACTAATTTTTCCTCTCAATTATTTTCCATATGCATACTCCAAGCACAATGGCACACATATCTCCACATACATACACACACATATAGATACAGATATATTAACCATATCACTATGTTGAGGAGATTGCATATATGCATTTGTAATGGTACTAAGAGTGCATGCAATCCTTGTGCACAAATTTCTGTAGTTTACTTTGATTAGAATAGAAGAAACTGTGAAGAATGAACGGAATGAAAAGTGTCAGGCATCGTATGAGTAGCATGCATATTCTGCTTAATTTTTCCTTTATGATTTGTATGGAAAATCTTTCTTGTACTATATTTCGGGATGATAATTGATGATAGGAGGACAAGTTACTAATCATAGTTTCATACCACTAATTAAACTGATTAAACGGACAAGTGACTAATTCAAATATTTCAACCATTCCACTTATAAGGACAGTTCTTTCTCCGTATTTATATATCCAAAATTTAATATAATCTAAATTAAAGTAGTAATAAATTGGTGGAATTTGAAAAGAATTATACCGAATCATATAAAATTAATCTAATTATAATGCAAAATTGGGATAGGTTTTTTCGCCATTAGATGGAACATATGGTTGAGAAGAAGCTTCCATTTAGCAACTATCCTTTCACCAAACATATATACATGAAGAATTTATCAAGAAATGTTGATTTGACAAATGTCAAATATTGGATGACTTATTATTGGATGTGATCGAATGAGGAAGTTTGTCTATCACGTTACTCCTCCAATTTGTTTACAAGGAACGGGAAGAAGATTTAATTTAAACGACTTTCCTCTATAAATAATACTGTCGCCATTCGAATGGAATAATTCTCTTTAACATCCATCTACTAATATTGTTTTCTTTGTTTCCGTTCAATAGTTCATTATCGTTATTAGATGACATTCTAATCATTGCGAATGAAACGAAAACAAAAAGATTTCGAAATAATCGGATAATACTGTAAGGCATCCTATCTTGTCTTAGAGAGATTGTCCCTACTGAAAACATCTATAATTGATAATGAAATGATTATTGCATATGTGTCGCATAAAATGTGTTTGTCGAATATTTAGAAGGAATGCTATTTATCATCATAATCATATGACTATGGTGATTAGATTAGAATTATATTCAGATATCGAATAATGATCGATCGCATGCGTTCTTACTGGTCACATTCCAATATAATTCGAGAAGGAAATATCTTTATTCTTCTTTCGTTTTTTTTGATATGAATAGAAAAGATTCATCTCTCTCACAAATACTCTTTATTGGAAAGTACGGAAATATTTATAAGAATATTAATGACCTTCATCATGAAAAAAATTTCCTGTACGTCTTCCGCTCAACAACATCAGCGACGTCCAAAATAAACATTAATATAATGCAAATATTCGCTAATACTCCTCTTCTGTCTAACCCTTCTTAATTGGCTAATATTTATTGATGACAATGAATTCATTTGTTTTTAATAAAATTAATATATTTATTCTCAATTGCAACTGAAATATTTAAAATTAATTAAACAAGAAAACTATCTGATTGATGTTGTATGTTTGTTCATTCTCTGTTTTCAGTTGGGACAATTGACTCATTCAACACTATCTCTTTTTTTCATTCTCATACGTTGTCATTTCCTTTGGAGGAGTCGCCTGCGGTTCATTGTGAATATAATGTGAATTTATATTTTGAGATGACGTTGTCCGATTGGAAACGTTGATCGGATGATTTCGTTCTTGATGGTCGATCGATCTAGAAGATCTGATTCTTATAAACTTTGAATCATTTTGTGTGCCCATTGGACAATATTGAGATGGTATGACTTGACTAGAATATTTATGGTTCATCTCTTCACTCGGCATCGTCATCAATGATACACCTTTAATCTTATTAAAATTTATTGCATATTCTTGCTCCATTCGACATCGACTATCTGCTGGAATCATTGTTACAGAAGTAGGATAAATGATTGGAGAGAGAGGAAATTCATTTCTATTTACTAAATAATTATCTTCAGCTGAAAAGATAAATAATTTCTACACATAGAAAAAAATATTCTAACCAGGTCCTGTATACGTGCAACATGGCATGGTGTTTGGTGGTCGATATGGAAATCCATCATTTCTTACCATACACATCATCGGTGGATTGATCGTTGACGGATTGATGGGTCGATAACAATTCGCTGTGGAGATCATGAGAGACATTTCACGTAAGTTCTGCGATGGATTTGAGTGTGCTGACACGCATTTTTTCTGAATTAATTTATTTATTGTATTCATATCGATCAATTGGAATATGGATCCTTTCACTTTAATTTGAGATTGGAATTTCTTCCCATAAAACGAATTGTCTGGTATTGTCAAATATGAAATGGAATCATAATATGCTTTCTCTTCTCTTAATGCCAATAAGCTTTGAATGTCTAGAGAGTCGATAATTCTTCGTAGATGTAACAATGGTGGGACTAAATTCTTCACATCGAATATAGTTGGTGGAGGAATCGTCGATGTGATTTCCATAATTGTTGGCGTTAGTTTCCCTTCTATATTTCTTTTCAATAAGAATGAGAGTAATGATTCGAAACATAATCTCTCTTCAAAATATTCAATCATTCTCAATAATCGACTGTCCATCGTTTCTTCTTGAATTAATTTATTGACGATCTGTAAATTCTGACGAGTTCTTTCAATTTGATTCGACATTTTACGATTATATTTCGAATTACGATAATATCGATTTGGATTCTGAATAGATTCTCCTGATTGTGGCAAGAAATTCCTCCTATAGAAATGTTTACCATTATTTCTATTTCCATTTATTTTTCGATGATTAGATTGATAATTTTCATGATCATCCGTTTTCATTTCAATTAGAATATTATTACATTCTTTTGGAACCGGTTTCTCTTCTTCTGACGATTCGACCTCAACAGAATCGATTGATGATGTATCTCTCGATTCTCCACTATTCGAATGGATCTCGATAATTCTTCTATCATTCTTCTCATTCCATTTCAACGACAATTTATCCAATAAACGAACAAAATCATCAAAAACAATTTCAGTTTCTATTTCATCTTTCGATACACAAACTCTTTAATTTCCCATTTTAAATTTATTTAGAAGAAAAATGAAACTTTTCTCCGCCTTCAAACCATTGCTTGTGACGTTCATAACATTTCTGTTCATTATTGTTCAACAGGAGTGGCGCTTCCATCAAATGCCAACTAAAATTAAAATATAATATCTTCAATTTTTTTTGAAATTAAAATCTTCATTATAATATTTAACTGATTATTTAAAAAAAAAACTCAAATAAAAGTAGAAACATAAAAAGAAAAAATTATCGGGAAAATTCTCAAATAGACAATTTTGATAAATTTAAATATCTGTCGATTGATAATAAAATTGACTCATATCTTGGATAAGTTGGAAGATTTCACCTCGTAAATGTAACAAATCACTCCGGACTTGGTCCGTGACATTTTTGTATCTTTTCTTTGATTCTTGTAACTGATTATCTAATGAATAGAAATCGAGTAGTGAATGATTCACTTGCAATTCAGAAATACATTCTAAAAATGCTTCTGCCGATTGTGTCATCTGGTTGGCACGAATAATATATTCGAAATCATCCAATGGTTTGATGGATTGCAGAACGGTTTCTGAGGAACCTTCATGTGGTTTCTGTCTCAAATTCCTCAGAATTTCACGATAATTACTTCGGATTCCTATGAGATTTGACTTGATTTTTTGGTGTAATTCTTTCTTTTGTTCGTCACTGAAAAATATGCGTGGCTGAACACGTTTATCCATTGCACAATCACTTTCAAATAATTGAATGGATTATTCTAAATATTTTTTTGATTCGTGCTCAATTAAGTTGAGGAAACTTTCAACAGTTATGTAATAAAAAGTTTAATTCATAAATAGAATGTATTTCACCTAAAGTAAGATTTTTTTACTAATCTGAAACTTCTAGAAAAGTTCCATATTCAATTTAAAGAAATAGAAAATCCTTCGAAAATATTTAAAATAGTCGCCCTAGAACCGTATGAGATTCAAAGCTTTACTCACCCAAATACTACTTGAAATGAATACCTAATATTTTACCTATTGCCTTCCTTTTTTCTTTTTGCATAACAATATTCTCATAAAATATATCTATCATATCATACTTACGACAACTAACTGAATAATATTAGAAGGAAGTTGATAAATGTCATTTAGAAAGACACGTCAAACACGTTTTTTAAGAGCGGAGTGATAATCCTAAGAATTTCGTTGTTCTATTTCCACTCTTATTTCTTTTAGTCAAACTGTCTTTTCCAATTCCTTTTTTCACTTGTCATATGGCAATTACAAAAAAAGAATTTATGTAATTTTTAATGTTAAAAAAGAACACAAAAACTTATTGTTTGGCATGATTTTTAACTTTGGTAATTTCATACGAAAGTATTATTCCTCTCAATTTTCACATATGAGGAGAAGTGTGTGAAGACTTGGAGATTAATATTATACATATTTAAAATGAAAGCTCGACTAAATAGAGTTTTAGATGATTATTTGATGGTTAAATAATTTGTTTACATTTTCCAAACTATCAAGTTTATCGAAACACATTTATCAATATTTCCCATTCTACTCTATTTCTCACCATTAACGATGGGATTGTTTTCAAAACCAGATCCAAAAGAACAAGTTCATTTTTTTTAAATTGAATTAATTCGATTACAATTTTGATAATCAATAGGTCAATGAATGGACGAAGAAGTTGAGGGCTGAAGGACGTAAATTAGATAGGGAGATTTGGGGTTTATTTTTCTCATTTCTGACCTGTTAAATCATTTTCATTTTAGGAATCCAACGTGAAGAAGCGAAAGTGACGAAGAGTTTGAAGGAAGCGGCAAAGAGGGGAGATAAAGATATTTGTAAAATTCTTGCTAAGGAAATTGTTCGGTTTGATATTACTTCTATTTCTCGTGGTTAATACTCGACTGTACTCTTCAGGAGTCACAAAGCAATCGCCAAATTATATTCGAGTAAAGCTCATATTAATTCAGTAATGAATCAAATGAGATTACAATTATGTTAATTTCTCTCCGATATCAAAATAATTTTCAATTGTTGGAATATAGCACAAATGAAAATGGCTGGAAATATGAAGCAATCTGCAGACGTTATGCAATCGATGCAACAATTAGTTAAAGTTGAAATTAAATTATTCAATTGAAATAATTTCATTTGATGTACCGTAAATAAATTATATTAGTTACCTACAATGCGTAAAGTAGCAACTGAATTATCGAAGGAAATGATGAAAGCAGGAATAATGGAAGAGATGATGGATGACACAATGGCAAGTGCGTTAGGTGATGACGAAGATTTGGAGATTGAAGCTGATGAAGAGGTCGACAAAATTCTCTATGAAGTCACTAAAGGCGAATTAGGGAAAGCACCGGATGCCGTTGCTGATACATTAGCAACGACGACCACAAAAGTGAAAGGAGGAAAAATTAATCAGAATGAGTTAGATGAAATGAATCGTCGTTTAGATATGTTGAAAGAATAGAAATTATTTATAGAAAATTTTATTTTTGCAACTCTCAACTCTCAACTCTCTTGTTCATATGGAATAAAAATATTTATCATTTTCCAATTTTATCTCCTTTTTCGTTTCCAACAAGATTTTCAAATGAAATAATAAACAACGCTTCAATTCTTCTTCCATTTTATCCTCTTCCTTCACTTTCACACAATGTTTAAATCGATTCATTGGAAATCCTTTTATTACATGTTTTTCGATCTCTTCCAACTTCATCGAACGATTATTAACTCTCATCACTCCTCGTAGATAACTCCATAACATCTAAATACGATGAAAATGAGAAATTTAAACGAAAAAATTTAAATAAACCACAAGAAGATTACGATTCTCTTTGAAGTTGTTGATTGGTGGGAGGGTAGTTGAGGAAATTGTTTCCGTTTTTTCAGATGTTTCTTGTTGTTCGATTTGACTCTCTTCCATTTCGTCAATTGTAGTCACCTAATCCAGAAAATATTTTTGAAAAATGATTTAATATAAATTGAAATAACTGTTTGTCTCATTCTTCTCAATTGATAATGATCATCATCTTTATGATAATTGAGAACGTTCTCAGCAATCCAGAAATCTAGACCACATTTCACATTTCTTTTATTCAAATTGATATCTTCACATAATTCGGTGATTGTCCATGAAGCTAATTCGGAGAAGGAGAAAATGAAATAGATGAAGAAATTAAAAAAACTTTTTATGGAGAATCGATGAATAATTGAAGCGTGGAATGGAGAAACTAGAAATGATCTAGAAATACCATCATCAAACACCAATTCCATTTCAACTCGACTTAAATTATAGTTCCATAATAGAGTACGTCGCATAACTACTCTTTCATATTCTTCACTGAATTCTTTGAGAATATCATAAATTTCTGGTGGTAACATTTGTTTGTCGAGATTCGTATAATTCATCTTTTCCGTACTTATTTCACTATTAATCGGTTTGACATGATTTGGTCGTTCATTCTCATCGAATACGATATGATATGAATGCCAATGTTTCGTTGGGAGATAAGCAGAACAATCATCTTCAGCTACCTTGTCTAAATCAGGCCAAAAATGGCCGGAAAGTGCGAAGAATATTTCGAGCTTAAAATTTTTCGAAATTATTTCTTTCGGAAGATTCATCCATAAATTATCTAATAATCGTTGCGAATTAGCCAAATCGTCCAACATCACCGAACAATTGAGCATATGAGTATCTCCAAATTTCTTCTTCAACTGTTTAAGAGCGAAGAATTCTTTTTCTAGAAATAACAAATTTTTTCTTTGAATTGACAAAGAATGAGAAGAGAACTTATTTCATCGTAAGTCAATTTGGAGAGAACTCTCGCTGCAAATTGTTTCTTATATTCATTCACGAATGTATTCTTATTATTGTAAATACTTATCAATATATTCACCAGATCTTTATTATTACAAATAATAATTCCTAAAACAATCAATTCAATTAAATTCAATAAAGAGAATAACAAAATTATTTTACCTGTTTGTCCACAAATTGATGGAATTGACCAGTAATCCCATGGCAACGAAAAATCCTCATCAGCAACATATTCTAAATAATTCTTATCGAGAAAATCGTGAGCATCTAATAAAATAAGAATTGAAATAATTTGAAAAGAAATAATGAACTTTTTTCACATTCCGTTATCGCTTCCAAAGTATGATCTTTTAATTTATGAGAGACAAGTGTATTTTCCGAATCTAATGATTCAATAATATCTGTCGAATCGACATTAATAAATTCGGATTTGTTAAAAAATAATGACGAATGACTGGGCGATGATAATATTTCCACAATACACTGAACAGTATCAGAACGATGACGAAGATATCGCTTTATTCGACAATGAATTTCTGATAAAATTGATCCATTTATATCAAGTGTTTGAAGGATTTGAGTCAATACGACATATAAACGAAGTATTTTTTGTGTGGGAATTCCAACATGGAGAAATGTCGTCTCCAAGGTGGCGATGGTATTTCTTAAGATTTGGAAATGATAATATAAAGTTGAGTCATTGAATTTGGATGATAAGATGGTATCGATTAATAAACTACTGTTTAATTTGCGAACGTCTTGAACGAGATCGAGAGAACGAATTTCTCTTTTGAGAACAATTCGACTGATTTGTTGGAAGAAGACGAAGAAATATTGAACAAAATATCTGAATCGTAATTGATCGATATATCGATTACTATCGATACGTATACGATTCTCTTTCATTTTAGAATAACCAGCCGAATTCTTATTCACTTCACGTAAGATTTCAATCAACTGAATCTCTTCAGTGAAATTGAAATTTGAAGATTTTGGAGAAGAGAATGTGAAGTTTTGGAGACAAGTGTCCATCATCAAATATTTCACTTGTAAATTATCTTCGACATAATAATAAATCATATTCTCCAATAAACTATATGAAAGATTATTTTTTCTTTCATCTAAATAAAGTTCTTTATACATCTTCGACAACAAAGTTACATCATCGGGAGAGAAATCAATGATTTTCATTCTGATATTGATCGACGATAAATAAGTTTCATCAAATTCGTATAATTCATTTATAAAAAATTTCATCCAAAAGTTTTGAAGGATAGAAAATAAATTTAAAGTGGCTGCATCATCCGCTTTCAATAATTCATTTACCTTAGACAATTCATTCTTGTTCGTTAGAAAAAGATTTGAAATGTTTTCAAAAATCTTTTCAAAGAAATCCGAGAAAAAATCCCAAGAATATTTGCCAATTCGGAGAACGTTTAAATATTTCTTCGCAACATCCATAATATCTTTTCGTTTTTCATATATATTTACGTTTTCAAAATAAAATAATTCGAACCAAAACTTTTTTGAATATTTTACAAAAGGAGAATCGTTTTCTGAATTGTCAGAATTGGCGATAATCTCTTGGAAGAATGTAGTGAAGATCGAGTTCTTGATTTCCAATTGTAATTGACTGTGATTATTGTTGTTCTTTTTCTTTATCAATTCCATGATTGACAACAAATGATCGATTTCAGAGAGCGAATGGGAGAATTCCTCATTATCGTTACAGGATGTTTGTGAAAGTCGAAGAATTTCATGTTGGAGAAAGTCGAACAATTTTTTCATTCTCAAAATTTTAAAAATAATAGAAATGAAATGAAGCTTGAATTCAATTGCTGTTCTTTGATATATTTGAATTAGAATTAATAGTAGAAAAATGAAGTTCACCGACTAAGCTAATCACATCATAAAACAATAAAAATTTTGTTCGGAGAAACTAATTAAACAATGCAACTCACAGGGTTAAGAAGATTTGGTGTGTTCAATGCCGCAGAATTAGTTCCTTTTGGTACAATTGCCTTCTATTCGATTGCTGGTATTGTCATCACCGATTTTGCTGGTTAATCATTTGAATGTATGACAATTATTTTAATCCATTAAACTTAAAATAATCTTGATTTTAGGATCGACATCCGTTGTTTCCTTGTTAATCGCAGGAATAGTAACTGCATCGACAATCATCAGTTATCTTAGGCTTCAGGTAATGGCGGTCGGTTATCTCAATCTCCAACAAATAACACAAAGAGTGTACGGCGCATTTATCTCTTACACGACTACTTTCTTCTTTTTATTATGTTAAATTAATTTGATTTTTTTTGTTAACTAAATCTTTCTTGTAGTACTCGCAGTTGCTGTTGCCATTTTTGGACAAAGTATTAAATTCCATTATTATTATATGATGGACCTTCAGATTGACACTGCAGTTTCATGGCTTGGAATCATCTCACTGAATTATGATTATCTTCCAGCTTTAATCATAATTCCATTGGCTCTTTTATCGAGGAGTGGCGATAAAATTGATAAAGGCTATGTAACAATAGGAAATTCAGTGGCTTTGATCATATTCGCTTTATCAGTTCTTTTATATTCTTATTCGAGGAATGCGAAAACTATTCACCCGAATTTTACTGTTCAATATAGTGTCAATTATATACTTAAGGGTTCCACATATGTATTGTTAGGATATATATCATATCCACTTTGCACGGCACTGTTGGATCCACGATATATGACAAATTTAGAGGCAAATTATAGTGTCAGTTGGTTGTACACAACAATCGTATACATATTTCCCATATTTATCATTATTCATACGTGTAACCTTCGACATTGTAAATGGTACGCCATTCTGCCATCCACACTAAATTATTGCAATTATTATTTTCCTTATTTCTGGTCTTTAGTTCCCATCTTGGCGAATCTGGTGGTAATAATAATGTCTTTGCATTTTGCTGGAGTTCTTAGTCACATGATGGTCATGGATGGTTTGTTAGTTAAAAACTATTTTGCTTCTAATCTCAATGCATGGTTACCAAGTATGATGAGTGTTCTTATTGGAGTCATCTCTTCCATACTCTCAACATTTCTTGATCCTGTAATATTGATGGAAGTTGCAGGTACAATTATTGTGGTAATTTATATAATTATTTCATTCACTGGCATTCTATATCCGGCACTTATTCATACACCCTTATTATCATGTCCTTGTGTGTTTGGTGGAGAATCTGGACGGTTCTTATCAAATCAGAGATTGTACGAACTTTATTGTATTCTTAACAATCTTTATCTTACAGGAAAAGAGAATACTGTGCAGAAATTATTTGAACAAAAGAAAAATGATAAACAAAAGAACAAAGGAAAAATGACAAATAAAAAAAGTAAGAATAATAACGCTAATAGGAATTTCAATTGTGATACACAAATAGAAGATATCTCTAGTTCGGAAGAAGTTTCCAGTAGAAGAATGCTACCAAAATTGCAACAATTTAAAATTCATCGAATTCAATGTAAATGTGAAGATTATGTCGATGAAGATTCGAATGACATTTGTAAGAAATGTACAAGTGATCTCCAATCGTTCATACAACGATATCAAAATAATCATGCATGGAATACTCCGAAAAAGAAAGATAAGAAGGATAGTGTTACCGTTCCAACTGACAAATTAAAAGTTAGTCAACCTGTCTCAAAATCTCGCGACGAATCCTCAAAATTTGAAGCGGATTTCACAAGTGCTCCTCTCATATGTTGCTTTGGTACCAGACAAGTGATTTTCGTCTTTTTTCTATTACTTTATATCGTCTCCTTATTCACTTTCGTCAGATACGAATATTTAATTACTAATCCAATATCTAGATATGGATTGATGACACTTTTATGTATCTTAGCTACGACAAGTATGGGAATTGCAATAACATTTATTACTAGTCAATGTCCAACTAAAGGACGAATTTATCACAATGCTTTATTTGGAGTTGTTACACCTCTATTTGCATTAAGTGCTAATATAATTCTTCTATCTCTTCAAACATGGGAAATGTTTATGATTTTGAGCATCATCTTCGCATTTACTTCGTTGACATTCTTCTTTGTGTCTTTCACTTTCCCAAAATCAGATAATGGCCAAGATCCAAATATTCCTAAAAATTTAGGGAAATCTGTCGAACATTTGTTAGATGATATAATGGATAAATATAAAGTGAAAAATAAACCAATACTTCAAAAGAAACCTAAATCCAAATTTTTGAAAAATAAATGTCCGGAAGATACATCGAAAACAAAAACCCTCGAAAAAGATAAGGATAAGAAAAAGCTGTCGGTTAAATCATTGAATAAACGTAAATCTTCAATTTTTGGAAGTGACACAACTGGTGGTGAATCATCATCTCTTATGTATCTTAAGCAAGTGATTAGTAAGGTTGAATTGGAAGAAACAACATCTGAAAATATTGAAGAAGAATCTTTAGAATCAGAATCAGAATCAGAAGAAGTAGAAGAAGTAGAAGAAGTAGAAGAAGTAGAAGAAGAGGAAACGATAGTGAAGAAAAAACAAGAAAGAAAAAAACTGGCGTTGCGAATGCCGATTTATTCAGCGAAAGAAATGGTATCGAAAGAAAAAGATTTTAGGCAAAGAGAAAGAATACGACCCGATCAAAGAAGTCATCGGTTTGTTTCACCTCTCATGGATATAGTTCAACAAAAACTGATAACAGATAGTGGTACTTCTGGTCCGTCTTCTAAAACCAGGAAAGTTCCAGTGCAACAAATTATTAAGCAAAAAGAACTACAAAATAAAAAGAAAATAGAACAAGAAACACAGAAACCAATGTCGATGTTGATGAAAGAACTGAAATCGAATGAAGAAGCTCTCAATTCATTGGTATTAGAAAAGAAGTTACAAGAAGAAGATAAATATGCTATTGCTAGTTTAATACACGAACAAAAAGAGAAACAGGAAAAGCTGGTGATGGAATTGGATGCAACCATGAGGGATTCGACCATAAAAAATCGAGATACGTCCACAAATCAGGAAAGTCTCATTCAACAAAAATCCATAGCAAGAGAAAGAACTTTGAAAATTCAAAAAGTGTTAAAAGATCAAGTAAATGAGCAACGGATATTGTTAAATCAAATGAAAGTGAAGAAGAAACAAAATGAGCGAAAATTAGCGAATGAATTGAGTGAGAAGAATAGATTATTAGAGTTAATAAAAAAAGCTGAAGCTGAAAATAAGACGATATTAAGGAAATCATTGAAAGAACAAGAAATGACTCATGCAAAGATGGTTCAGAAATATGAGGAGAAGAATGATCTTAGACAAAGCATATTAACGAATGAAAAACAAAATCTTCAAGAAAAACTTGAGAAAATTGAAAATGAATTAGAGAAGCAGCGTGAATTGTTCGAGGAAGCTTTATTAACGAAACAGAATGAATTGTTAAATCAGCAATATAACATGTTAGAGTTCATGAAACAAAAAGGAATTAAACAGCCACCATCAGATACTTATAATTTAAGTGAATTGAAAAGTTATGAGAAATTTTCAACCGAAAATGTTTCAGAGAAAATTGGCCCTTCAGTGAAAATGAAAAGTTTTGAAGAAGAACAAAATGCAAACGATGCTGATGACGAACTTAAAAAAATAACCGATTCTAGTGCTATCGAAACTGATTCGTCTCAACCGCTGAATAACGAAATTAGAGAGGCACTTCGAAAAACATTAGCCAGTCAGGGGTCATTGAAAGATTATGATGAAACAGGCAATTCTTATGCCGAAAAGTTTTTCGAACTTCAAGGAAAGGAAGATGATATATCGACTGAAAACGAATCAAGGAAATCTGTCATCAGTAAAATTGCTCAGTCTCAAAGTCGCACAGCGGTAAGTACAGTTAAGGATAAATCGGTAGAAGAAACTTTCATTAAAACGTTGAATGACTCCTCTTATTACCATGGGTCCGATACGAATAATAATAGTGTCGAAAAAGTACCTAGTAAACACATCTCCAAATCAGTATCAGATGTAAGTATAATCAGTTCCACTACCCATAGATTTGCAAATAAGAATGCTTCGAACGATTTAGGTGAATGTAAAAACCGAAACAACTATATAAATAATTCAAATCGAAAAGAATCATCAAAAAAATCAATTAGACAAGACCATATTGCACAAGAAAGTCATACCACTTCGGAGAATCAAGTTTCAAGTGTTCAAGAATATGAAATAAGAAAAGATAAGACATTGCAAGAGGATTTATTGAAACAATATGAGTTCGGCTATGGTCATTCAATTATAAAAGACCATACTCCTCCTAATACGAATATTAGAAAAATGAAATCTATTTATTTAGATTCCCAGAGTAACGTAATTACTAAAACAGAATTCATGGAAAATAGAAGAAGGTCCAAGAGAAGGCGAAACAGGAAAAAACTGATATATGCAAATTCAAAGTCCGATGACTTGAATTCATCCGAATCATCCATAAGAAATGCTACCTCACAAATTCCTCAATCTATAAAGAACATTTTACGAGAAGGGAAACAATTACAACATAAAAATTCACTTAATACAAATATGCCATTTAACAGTAATATGAAAGAATATAGAAAAGATATTCAATCTAGCAATAATGCTGCTTCCGACCAAACAAGTTATATGTTAAAGTCATGTAGTTCGATAGATTCCGAAGCTAAACCCAACAGTCAATCTCCATATCATTCTCGTCACAAATTTCCAATATGCAACAAAAAATGGACAAATGAAGAAAAAGAACTGTGAGTATCGAAGTAGTTCTTGAAATGGACAAAAATTAGAAAAAATAAAATTTGTGAGAGGTGAATAGTTTCTTCAAAATTTTTATAAGTCTCATTTTTATAAATCACTCTCAGCACATCTGGCGCATTAATTTATTGCTTGGTCGTTATAACCTCCAAGAAGATGAGCTGATCTTATTGGTTTATTATCATAATTACTACCATAATTGGGAAAGTATACTTTCCTAATTTCCAAAAGAAAAAATATCCCACTTATCAACAAAAAGGAAATGTTTATCACATTCCTTGTCGTAACTTTACTGTAACTATCTTCATATAACTTAACCTGTAAGTTGTAAATTTACAACAAAAACATTATTTACTATAACTTGAAGAAGAAACATTTATTGATTATATAACATTATATAAAGAATATTTGATGATAATTACAATGAAAAATTTTCAGTTTTAAAAAAAGATTCATGTAAAACTATGATGATATTAAATTCATTCAATAATGTAAAATTGTTCAAATAATACTTTAACATTTTATTGTAATTCTATTCATAAATATTATTCAAATTCTGAGTAAATCAACAGAATGGCGGGGTAATAATTTCCCAATATTTTGTTGATAACAAACCGCAAATTGGACAAACTTTTGGACAACGCGTTTCGAATTTACAACCAAAGAGTATTTCCGTGTCAGGAACCTGATAAGTCGTAATATTCCATGGAATTAGTACATGTTCCGAACGAACAATAGGCTGATAATTGTGAATTTGTAACAGCTCTTCATATTCGAATAATAAACGTTTCTCCTCAAAAGTTAATTGATCCATAATTTCGTGATGGACTTCAGTTGTTGGTAATTTCAAGTTATCTCGACCGCAGGTAAAACATAACATATGACAACAACGAGATGGAATAACACAATGACTATTCCAACAGTCTAACATACAACCACATTGACGACACGACAATTCATAGTTCTTCTGAATCAAATTTAGTGTTAAATAATCTAACTGAGATGGCTTTCTATCTCGAATATCACTATCTGATAAACCATAAAATTGACGACTATCCCGTCTTTCTAGTGAAGGCAAATCGGTTAAAATTTTACTATAACTTTCGTTGATAGTTTGACGAGAGGATAAATTTGAGGATAGAGTATTCGTCTGAGATTCCCGTTTAATAAAGAAACCACGAGGACCATCATCACAATAGTCATCTTTACCATTAACATATGATGCAATTAATTTTGGATCATCACTGGTAAGAGGATAGTTGACTTCTTCAATCAAATTCTTCATAGATGACGGATGTATCGGTTCGACCAATGAAGGCTTTATGTCTGAAGCATCAGATGAATTATTTGTTGGAATATAAGTAGAATTATCATCTTTAACATCCCACACAGAAGATGAATCTTCATTTTCATCAATATTCTGATCACCTTCTGATTTATTTAAAAGTTCTTTCGACGTCGATTTACTTTCCATTTGATAATGAAGTTCTTTTTCTTCTCCGTGAGTTAATTTCCGATCTAATAGAATTGGAGTGATAGGTGTCAAATTATTTCCACCAAATTCAGTTAACGATTCATAAACTTCAAGAGAATTTCTCTTCACACCATTTTGCTCATGACTACTTTCACAACGTTCTATGAATTGATTTGGGACGACCAATGACGTTATGTGTTCACCACTAAACTCCACCGGTACTATTTTACAACGATTTAACGGGACATCAATTGAAGCTGAAACTGACGACGAAGCATTTGAATGTTTCCTCCTCGCACTAGGATGACTTTGACCGATTTTCGTTGACTGACTAATAATACCATGAACGATATTTCCAATGTAAGATAATGAGTGAGGTAAACTCATCGAACTATCATCATTTCCTTCTTTTTCCTCGTTGTGATAGAGAATAATCTTGTACGTAACCGAACGATAAAGAGAACGCGATAATTTGTATATGACAAACCAAAAGAGTATATTAAATATTAAAGATATTCCCCACACCCATGTACTGCATTTTGCGATCAATTCTTCAGTACAGTTTCGGTTCCATACACTACTTGGAATTATCGAATTTATTAATGCATAGTGGCAATGAGTCTGTGAAGGAGTGTGAGTTAAAATCACTTCGATAACCAATTCTTCAAGCCATACCACCACGAAACGCATAGGAAACTGGATAATTGTTTCCATTTGTTTTATGGAAGTTAAAGAAAAATCGAATTTCCAATGACTAAACAGTAATGAAATTTGTAAGAACTTCTTTCCAATTTGTATACAAATTTCATTGGCGCAGTTTTATTGTATAAATTTTTAATGTTTATTATTACTGACAATAAATAAAAATCATAATTAAATGTGGACGATCGTTCGTTTATTATGAAAAAAAAATGCTTTAGGTAGAAAAGTGCGGTTTCGAATAATGGCAAGAATGTCAAGGATCTGAGAAGGACATGTCAAAACATGGACAAAACACTTATAATAAATATAATTTTTGAACATATGAATATATTTTACACAGTTTGACTATTATTATAAGCACTTTGTCCGTGTTTTGACGAGTCTCATTTTTAGACTACGTGTCCCAGCTCTCCAAAAATTGGCAATATAAAGAAAAAAACTAAAAATTATGGAACGAAATTTCCATTTCTTTAAATTTTCAATTTTAATATATGTTTAATTTCCGTTGTTATTGTGTATTATTGTCTACTTACAGTTATGCATCATTATAACGTTCCCTTGTTAAACCGTTTATCTTTATACAGAAAAATAATTCTCAAATTTTAATTTAATACTTATTACCAAATTTAATAATCATCGTTTAAATTTCTGTGTATGATATCTTCTGCAAAACTTGCAGATGATGTTGGTTGTTGTAGACTATCCAACTCATCTATTGGATTATTGGCGTTATATTCCACTAAACTATCATTTGAGTAATTGCTCTTAGGAAAAACTTGTTCGATATAATACCCGGATTTATTTTCATTAAACGGTCTTGCCGTAAAAGTTGATCTTTTACGAGAAGGACGAGTATGTTTTTCGTTGTCCATCATGTTTTTTAACGATAATTTATGAATACTACCAGATTGTGCACTTTTAATTGGAAAGTCATTAGAAAAATCTGATTCATTTTTCTTGCTTTTCGGGTATGATGGACGGTTGGCATGGGGAAAATTATTAGCTACAAAATTAAATTGAGTCGATTGTCCTTGACTGCTAACCATTGATGATGATTGATCATTTTTAGTATCATTTTGGAATGATCCATTATTCAGAGGAACATGTCGGTTTTGATTATCAAATGACTGGATATTGCTTGATGAATATTTTCCTTCGTTTCGAGATGGAGCATTCATAAAATCTAAGTCTGATAATGTCTTGGATGTGTCTTGACTAAAATTCGGATCGTTTTTATTTGAATGATATGAAGATACGTTGTGTAAAGTACTTGCTGAATTCTCGAAATGAACAGGAGAGTTTTCGAAATTTTTACTTAAACTTTTTTTTATAGCGTACTTATTATCGGTAGTGTGGTGAGTTAAACTCTTGGATATTTCGTACTTTTTTAAAGAATTTCGAGGAATTCTTATTGTCTTTCGTCGTGGATGTCCATCAAAGTTGGATTTCCGAGAATTATCATAAATTTCATAGAATTTTTCATAATTCATATAACCGTCATAATGTTTTATATGATCCATTAGTCTTGCTGTTAATGTCGCTTCAATTTTTTCTTGAATTTCGGCTGCAAGAACTTCTTCAATTGATTCGTCTGGAATTGTTAGTTCTTCAGCGTATCTTGGTAATAGTTGAGTTCGAGCTTTTCGTGAATATCCATTTGATGTGTCATATCTTCCATTTAGTTTGGTATTATAAATAGTTTCTATGGATTTATTTGAATTTTCAGAACTTCTTTGAATAGAACGTTCGTTCGTCATCTGACCATCTTCGTTCAAATAATCATCTTTTATAGATTTCAAGTTCGGTCTTTTTTTAGAATAAAAATTTGAATTAGACGACTCAGGATTAGTTTTTTGTCCACTTACATATGTCAACAACTTCTCTTGTTTTTCCAGAAGTTCATTCTGTTTTCGGATAAGTGTTTCCTCATACAACGATCGCTGTTTTTCTAATTCTTTTTCAACTTTTATCAATTTCTCTTCCATTGCTAATTTGTCATTTGTTAATGATCTTTTATTATTCGTTTGATATTCTGATTGAATATAATTGGTAGTAGTACTTTCGGTTTGCTGTGTCTTCTCCGTTCCGTATTGACTACGCATTAATTTCAATTCTCGTTCCTTCTCATATAATTCCGTTGTTAATTCTTCTTCTTTCAATTTCATTTTCGTTTTCATATAACTTAACACTGTTTTCTGTTCTCGTTCTTGTTGATCTAATAATTTCTTTAATTGAATTATCTTTTTACCTCCAGATTCTCTTTTCAAATATTCCAATTTATCTAAATCTCCTTCTTCCATTTTATAATCATTCTCCGATTGTAATTGTTTGATAAGAACATATTGTTGATCTTTTTGTTCACTGATCAAATCACCGATGATATATCTATCTTTTTCTTGTAGCTCCTTCACCATTATCAATTTATTCAAAGCCTTTTCATTCGATTGAATACTTTTCAATTTCTTACTGATTTTCTTTTTTAAAGAGTTTCGTGTCGCACTTATAACATTCGTATAATGTGGAGTTATATATGGAACTACATTAACTTTACCTACATTTTCAGTTTGTATACTAACAACTTCGTTCGATTGATGTGTAATAACATCCGGTATCGAATATTTCAATTCTAATTCAGATTTGATACTTTCTTTTTGAACTTCGATTTCGGAAAATTGTCGAGTTCTCCTCTGATATGAACTAACATTATAATCGGCAGATTCTCCACCAGCTACCTCAGACATAGTGTTGAACGATTTACTTGTCTTATTAGGAATTTTCGGTTTCTCTATGATCGATTCTTTCTTTGGTTTTTTCAATTTTTCTGGTGACTTAATTTGTTGTCGAGATACTCTTTTAAATACTTCGGACATTAATCTACCAATTTCTTCAATTAAATTATTCGAATGATCTCCCCAATAATCATTGTTCTCTAATAATAAATCGGCATTTATCTCTTGAATGAAGGGAGCAGTTAACATCAAATATGAGATAATAGTTGAGCCGAATAATATTGGAAGAATTAGTAGGAGTTCTGCACTCAGAAAAGCGAGAAGCATCATTTGAAATGTTAAAGCGAACATCGGTGTTATGATAACAAACATTGGATTTATAAGAATAATATTTGCTGTTGAACATTGATTTGTAATGAATGGGAGAGTGCAACAAATACAAATCAATCCCAATACGGCTATAAATGCTACCATACCATATTTTGTTGTAATATCGTATAATAAATAACCGTATCTAAAAGCGAGGAATACGGTAACAGAATATGTCAAAAGGAAAAATAGAAGAAGAATTTGTCTCCCACCAAAATGACATTTAAGTTGAGGCATTGAATAATCACTTGAATCCGAAGAAAAATTATGTTGATTAACGTTACCAAATGTCTTATATTTATTCTTATTCCTCCAATGATTATTCTGATAACGTTGACAAAATAATCGAAAATCATTCGTACATTTGCAACATATCGCCTCAGAATTCTCTATCATATTATCTTTGCAATTACATTCTGTTCTATAAATATTATAATTATCATTTCTGTTTGTTTCACTTTTCTCTTCGTCTGTAACAATATTTTTCAAAATGTTATTATTATTATCATTTTTCTTCGAATATTCATTGTTGGAATTCTTCTTATTATTCTCAGTTTTCACCTGATTATTTTCATTCTTTTTCTGATTATCTTTAATCTTTACCTGATTACTGTCACTTTTCAACTGATTACTGGAAACTTTATTCTTCGACATTCCATCTGAAGTATCGGCTATAAAACTAGTAGAAGTATCTGATGTATTTGTCGCGTTAACACTTTTTAAATTCTTTAATTTCACATAGAGTTGATGTAATTTTGCATTCGTCATATTTTCCTTATTATTCTCTTCGTAAATGCACGGACACTTCAAATTTGGATTGTTCATGAGTGAAGGGAACATGATTGCCGTAAAAGTGATGATTATATAAACGATTAAAATAATTAAACTTGCTGTTTCCATTAATACTTTCGGATTGATGAATGTCCCTAACAGTGCCGATACAATTGCCATAAGCGCGACCACAGGACTAGGTAGATACCATCGATCATTGAAATCGAAAAAGATACTGGATAATAACCCTTCAACAATCAACAATTGACCAAGAAGATTCACCCAATGTAAAGTGACCAAAATGATAATCATATTCATCACAATAGGTAACACACACCAAACGTATGGGAACTGATGGAGAGGAAAATTGAGGGTGGATGGTAAGAGTGCATACCAAATACAATGTTTAATTCTCTGACTGTAAATGATGGACAAGACAGGTAGAACATATGTCATTAAAGTGAAAATATATGAGACAATATAATTCCATTCTAGTTGTGTTGTTTGATAACGATTGAGGAGAACTAAGAATAATGGACAAGAAGCGAATGCGAATAAAAGATATAATGCACCACGAAGTACACCAAAATAGCTGTGTGATAAAGTCTCTTCTAAATGCGGATCAATTTTCTTACGTGTCATTCTTAATAAATGTATTGAGAATGATAATAATAAAATTGAATTGCACAATGAGAGCAATGTTCGATTTATTCTTGATCCTAAATTCGATACGAGAGCTAAAGGAATAATGAATATTGCAGGTGTCGTATCGAATTCTTTCAGTATAATCTCACCACCTTTTAACATTTCACTCAATTGAACACCTTGTGCATAATAACTGTGATATGAAATACTCTGACCGAATATCGATACAACCACAGACAAAACTAAATTTTAGATAGAAGTTTATTCCTTCAAACATTTAAAATTCAAACATAACAATAGCAGAAACGTACCTGAAAACGCCATAAAAGGACCATAAATTCTTCGAAGAATTTGTTGGAGGTTATAATAACCGGCAACCATCATTTTCAAATGGAGATATGTTACACATGACGAAACTGTAACAATTCCACTTATCAATATGGATACCCATGTGAGAGGACCTTACAATAACAATTACAAAAATCAGAAGAAACAAAAATTCACCATAATATTGCGTGATGAGCACACCCATCACCGAGTAAAAAGCAACAGTGCCAAATGGAATGAAATCGGCCGATCTGAACATATTTCGAAAGATTCTTTTGGAGTTCAATTCGTATCCAATTGAATACTTTCGATTTGGTGAAACAACCGTTTCCATATTCTCATTTTTTATATTTGAATTCGTCGATTTCAAATAATAAATTTTCATCAAACAAAAAATATTTGATTATAAGCGTCTATTTATTTTTAGGAATTTAAGTTAATGCTTATTTCTTATTTCTCAAAAAGTTTCATACTTTAATTTTCAATCGTGATGACACTATTTAACATATTACGATGACGACATTGATCTTATTCTATTATTAAATTATTATTGTCTATTTTTCCACGGCAAGATGAAGTGCTTTTTCACTCTTCTCTTACTCTTTTTGATAGCTCAATTTCTCCGTTTCAACTGATATCTCTTTTATCCGAACTTCCGTCAAACACATTTATTCCTTTTTGTCGCTTCACTCGTCATCCTATCAGAAATTTCTCTTCCATTGTCCATTTAAAACGTAATGCAACACGCTCTTTCCTCAATTATCGATCTATATGTTCATCTTCAAATCGCATTGCCCTTCTAAAATCTCGTAAAGTTTTTCGGAGAGCGGCTAGAAAGTGCGTTAGAGGCCATTTCAAAAAAGCGATTGATCCAGCGTGTTTCTGTTACAATCCTTCGAACATTTGGAAGTTATTCAATAATTATTGATTTATGATCTTATGAAACATATGAACGATTCTTTAAAATTCCCAATTTCTCGAAAAATTATATACCACAATTCTGTTGTCTGAAGTGTCGAAAAATATTTTCTCAATCTGCTGATGAAATAAGAAAAGTAAATCATAGAATCTGGCGTGAACAGAAAAATCATTTAGATGATTGTTACTTTTGTTCATTCAACACTAATGATTGGAAGAAAAAGAACTTCAGTTATCCTGATGTTGAATCTGCCGGATGGAAGACTTGTGACGAAAACAATGAAGATAATATCCAGGTGAGGATAATGGAAGAAGATTTAGATGAGCACAATCCTCAAGATCATGAGTTTGAAGAAGAAATCATGTCCCAAGAGATTTCTGTAAATGCTTTTGACCCAGCAGATTTCGACGACTTCGTGAGGGACATCGGTTTAACCAAGAACAATTCAGAAATTCTAGAATTGCGGTTAAAAACAAGAGGTTTCTTGCAACCAGAAGTCCGAATCTGCTCAGCCAGAAAGAGACATTCCGAATTCTCCACATATTTCCATACCGAAAATAATCTAACGTATTGTTCAAATATTCCTAGTTTATTCTCAGCACTCAACGTAAAATATGATTCATGTGAATAGCGATTCTTCATCGATGGTAGTTCTAATTCGTTAAAAGGAGTTTTGCTCCAAATTGGCAACGAAAAACCTTCAATTCCCATCGCATATTCTACAATAATGAAAGAAAATTATGCTTCTATGAAATTTCTTTTAGAAAAAGTCAATTATAAACTACACAAATTTAAGATTTGTGGTGATTTGAAGATTTTAACTATTGGTCGTGGAATGCAAGGGGGTTATTCAAAATATCCTGACAATCTATGACAAAAATGAAGAACAACTTTTGAGATTGGAAAATTCAATGTTCAAAATGAACCTCTCATTGATATTAGCGATATAATTCTTCCGACTTTGCACATCAAAATTGGATTAAAGGGGATTCAATTTCAAGGGGATTAGCCAAACAATTCATCAAGGCACTAGGAGAAGAAAGCAAATGTTTCATCTTTCTGAAAAATTTCTTTCCGAAATTATCGTACCAGAAAATAAGAAATAGCATTCTTACAGGTCCCCAAATTAATAAACTGAGAAACAATGAAAATTTTTTAGAAACAATGACATTACCGGAAAAAAATGCATGGGATAAATTAACAAATGTATTAACTAAGTTCCTCAGTAGAAGAATAGATATGGGTGAAAATGAATGCGACGAAATGATTGAAGCATTCCATAAAATTGGTTGCAGAATGTCAATCAAAATGCATTACAGTCATAAAGATTTTTTCAGAAAAAATCTGTGCAGTGTTTCCGAAGAACATGGAGAACGTTTTCACCAAGACATGAAAATACTGGAAACAAGATATTTTAAGAAAGATTTTCAGAATATGTTGGGTGACTACATATGGTCTAACGTATAAATGTAAGGTAAGAGAAAGCACCCAAAAACATATAAGAAGCAGCAGCACTAATAGAACATTTTAATATAATATTTTCACTTTTTCTTTCTCTAAATTTTTTCATCTTAAAAAATAAATTTAAAAATTGAAAAAAATTAAATTAGATACATTTTTTATTTTCATGCAGAAAAGACATATTTTGCATTTCTATGTCTCAAAGTTATAGGTCATCTTGAAGAGAATTTTACAATCTTTCCAACGGCGTCTTCCATATGCTCTTACACTGTTTAGAAAAATTTATTTTAGCTATTTAAAATTTTAAAAAATCTCAATTTTTGGATTTTTTGAATTTTTTTGACCTTAAATTAAAAATAGACAACCTTGTTATAAACTTGTTCGCAGTATAAACACTGTTATAAAAATCAATTCAGCAGTACGTCAAGGAAGTATTCTTGGACTTTGGTTATTCGGTCTCGTTATTGATGGTGTTCTCCGTTAACTGAATCTCGACAATCTTATTGTTATAGGAAACACGTCGTTGCCTCACGAAGCCGCATATGCCGATGACATTGTGATTCTACATCGTTCTCGCCACGGATTGAAACGTTTTTTTCAATTAATCTCACAATGATATTCTGATTGTCAGATCTTCTCATGGTAAGAGGGATTTCCATCAATTCATTGAAGAGCTTTTTGTTATCAACGGGGAATCGCTCGTTTTCGAACTTTCTTCTCCCTTCGCATTTCTCGGTTCTTCGATCAACATTCATTCACTTTCGTCAACCACTATGGATCTTGTTCGTAACAAATTCTGTCGTAAATTCTTTTCTTTCGCAGCAAAATCGAAATTTATTCCGTTAAAAATTCGTCTATCTATTCTCATGAGTCTAGTGCTACCACTTTACTCTCTTGAGAGTATATTTTTTTCCTCCCATCGTTCATTTCTGTCAATGGATCGGGCTTACAATCGACTCAATTGGAGGATAGTTTGCTGTTTCCATAGATGCAATCGTTCGCTACTTTTCGCCAATGTCGGTCTACTGCCATTTCCAATTCTCTTTTGTCGTCGAATCCTCTCTCTTATGGGCAAAACTTCCGACACTGAATTCCACCCATCATATATTTCGAACACATACTACTTTCGTTCTCCAACTCCATCTTTTCTCACACTATCCGTTATTATGGATTACCTCACAATATTCATCTCGATGACTTTAAACAATTCATTTCGTCATACGATCCGATATCATCTTTCCCAATAGACCGAGTATCTCTTGCGGAGTTACAACTCTTAATTGATGTCGGAGACGATATTAAATTATTTTTTCTTCTTTATCCAGGCGGGAATTTTAATAAATAAGTAATAATAATAATAAAAAAAAATGTTAAATTCAAAAATTTATTTTTTATCTATCTAATTCTAAGGAATCTAATCATCAAATAATTCTCATTCGACATCAATTTGTTTTAAACTTTCAAATTTTTCCGTTCTCGTAGTTTCTCTGACTGGATTTTCTTCTATCTCTTTTTCAATTGTTATCTAAAGGGGAAAACAATTTCTAATCGTATTTAATTGGAAAAGAGAAAGATAGTAACATTATGTAGATATTTGGCGATTCTTAAATGGAATTTGAGGAGTAAAATATTATCTAAAAAATATGAAAAACAAATAAAGAAAATGAATATAAAAAAACTTTTTCTATTAATTCTTTTGATTCGATCACAGGCAAATTTGAGGAAACCATCTGAGAGATTATATAAATAATAATCTAATTCTTCAGAAGATAATTCTTCCAAACTTTGAATGATCGTCGTCGGTTCTACATTGACCATCAATAAACTACCGAAAATTTCTTGAAAGTTTCCGAAAAATTTTTTTCGATTCTCATCTACATAAATGACGAATTGTTTCAGTTTATGATGTGAAGATGATGTTATCAAAGCATCTTTTCCAAAGATCAAATATAAATCTGTTATTATTCTCTTCACAATTTGCATCAATTCACTTTCATCATTCGACTCCCAAAGATTAAGGGGAATATCATCGATTTCTGAAATAATTTCCCCCAAATCAATTTCATATTTAATTTCTCTTTCCAACGAACATTCACAAATTTCCAGTAATTCTTCCGAACAATTTTCTTTAATCATTTTCACATTCAATATATTTGATAATTGTCGATGAAATAAATAACGATCTAATCGTTCTACTACTTTACATCCAATTTGAAGTAGAAAATGTTTAATATGTGTGACATTTTCCGATTGGAAGCATCCTTTCATCAATTTCATGAAATACAATATTAAAATAGATAATTTATAATCAATTATCAATTTTTCAAATAGAGTTCGAACTTTCGACACTTCAATTTCACCATTTCCCATACATTGAATTAAAACGGTCAATAAAAAATTGATGGTTGTTCGTTGTATTCGTATTGAATGAAATTCTTCACAATTCAATAAATTATTCAAACAAGAAAAAGTTATTTCGAATTTCTTCGTATTTTTTTCATTGTTCATCTGATTTAAATCGTTATTTGCTTCTAGAAATAATTTCGATAAGTTCATCAAATAATTATCGATCGATTTTAATACAAGATCTCGGACAATTGTTGATACAAATGATGAATTGATCTGTTCAAAAATGATTAATGATTCCGATTCGTCAGAAGAAGATAATTTGGATAATATAAATTGAATGAAATCGGGAAAACTGTTAAAATTGTTTTGATTGAGAAATTTGGGAATTAAAAAATTGTCGTCGATTTCTCTAAAACAATTGATGTCATCTATTTGGGGTGGATTTGATTCATAACGATCAATACCTGATTGAATTTCATTTAAAATGTCAGAAAATTCATATGGAAAATTATCGATATTATGAGATGGTAATTCAAAAAGTTTAAATGTTGATTTGGAAGTGGAAACTTCTAATGAATCGTTAAACATCATCCAATTATTTGTACTTAGAGATTTCTCCACAAAATTCCTTCCTCTTAATTGTTCGTCGATTAAGCGAAGAATTGCGAATATTGGTTTCTGTAATGTGAACGATCCTTGATGGAGTAATTCATCAAGCAACTTCAAGAACTCTCGAATACTAAAAGGCAATTCACTATTCATGTCTATGAGACAACATTTGTCCAATCCCACTTCCTTAACAAATTCCACCATTAACTCCAAAACGATCAATTGTTTGCCCAATCTTTCATTTTTGAAATTGAAAAAAAAGTGACTAAAAACTTTCCATTTAACATGAGAAGGTCCAATCTTCAAAAGGATACTTTTCGTTTGTTCGGTAACGGTGGGAGTTATTTCGATCGCTCTCAAAAGAAATGGGACAATTGAATCAATTTCGTGATCAGTTAATTGTTCTAAATTCAATTCATGAAAATCCAGTAATTTCGACAAGAAATTGAGACAATTCAAATATTTTTCTTCATTCTTCACTTCAATACATTCTAAAGAAATAACTTTGAAAATGACATCGGTACAAGAAGCGAGTAATTGAATATTCTTTTGTCTTTTCTTCACATCAGATTCCGTTTTAATTTCTCTTAATATGAAAATATTCAGTTTACTAATACCACAATTAACTCCTTGGGACCAGGAAAAATGTCGATTGAGAATATTTCCAAACACTAAATTCAATTGTTCTTTCAAATATGTTAAATGATTATCGGTTGGATGATGGAAATCCCATTTCATAACACCTTTCAATCTTTCACATTTATCTGTTAATTTAATTAATTCATCAGTTCCAATTGTATTTCTTTCGTTTTTCACTCGATTTAATTCTTTCAACTGTTTCTCGATTTCAAATACATCATCATCCAATTCGTTTGATATTAATGATAACGTGGGAAGTTGAGAAACATTTGCGAATGATTTTTCTTTCGTATCATATGTATCTCCTTCTCCAATTTCATCTTCTTCCAATTTAAATGATTTCTCCTTCTTTTTTAATGCACAACCATAATAATCATTATTGTCATCATTATAATGACGAACAATTATCGTTTTCCTTCCATTATGTTTCAAAGGAGTATTATGATTCGATAAATTATTCTCTCTGAATTTTTGAGAAGTTTCCATACACATCATTGGACTGAATTCCACTTTCTTTCTTTGGGAAATTTGAACAATTTTCTTTTGGGAAATTTGAACAATTTTCTTTTGAGAATTTTGAACAATTTTCTTTTGAGAATTTTGAATAACTTTTTTTTGAGAATTTTGAACATTTTTTTTTTGAGAATTTTGAACATTCTTTTTTTGAGATTGTTGAATGACTTTTTTTTGAGATTGTTGAATGACTTTTTTTTGGGAATTTGGAATAATTTTATTTTTCATACTTAATTCAACAATATCTTCATTCTCAGATAAATTGAGTGTGTTTATTCTCCTTTTTGGTGTATCAATTATAATACGAGGAATTCTTCCTTGTCGTTCAATTATTTTCTCTTGTAGTTGCTGTTGTAACTGCTTCTTCTGATCGTCAAACATAGAAATAACTGCATTCGGATTGATTTGATGGAGAACCGCAGCAAAATCGATTCCTGCAGAACGAACATTCGGATACTTTCCTTCCACAGAAAATTTGCAGAAATCGATAAGTATCGTAATATCCAATGAAATTGAATCGAATTTATCGAGGTAATGAGCAAACCACTTGACAATTTCAAAAAGAATTCTTGGATTTTTATGTTCTTTCACTTGACAAATGATATCTTTTGAGATCGTAGAGAATCCAACCGTTTGACAAATGACTTCCAATAAATCTTTAACCACTTCACTTACTTTGTTATTTCCAATCTTTCCGAGAACTTCATATGTCAACCATCGACCGTATGATAATGTTAATTTGTTCCATTCTCTTAAACGAGTCAATAAGAGGACAGTTATTTCCAATCTCTTCTTTAAAACGTTTATATTGTTATCTTTGAAACCAGGATCGACCGTAATAAATCCCAAAATATATTTGAGAGGGAAATCCTGAAAATTTTTTTCTTCATATTCTCTCAATAATTTCAGAATGACATTCTCCAGAGATTCGACAGCAGATAATCTCAATTGATATTTGGAATTAGAAAAGTTATCAAACATTTTCTTCGGTAGTAATTCAATAGCTTTTTCTATTATCTCCGGTTCTGTCATCAATCTGTCTCGCGTCCATTTCTGAACTTTATTATGTTTCTTGAACATTTCTTTAGTGGATTTATGGAAATAGTAGAAATAATTGGAATGGGATATGACACTGATGGGAAAAACAAATATAATTGATATTATGTGGCTGGTTAGTTATAAAAGTGATGAAATTAGAAGAAATTTTATTATTAAGAACTTTTTAAATGAACGACATTTGTAAAAGATATAATATATCAAATTGGGAGGAAGAAAGAGAAAAAAAACAGTTTTCACCTTCCTCTGCGTTATAGACATCTTCTAATGTAAAAACTACAGAATGATCTGATTTGTCTCTTCGTTCTTCCCAACTTGCCATCCACGATATATCAATTTGTCCCATAAAATATTAAAATTCCGCCAATCCATTAATTGGCACTGAACAATTCTAATAAAACAGATTTCATTTTTGAACTATTGAAAATCTTGGCCCTACAATTTATAGATTCGACATTCCACTTTTCACATTTGTTCACATTGTACATGTTATGTTTCGGTCGGTGGTATTATAATAATTTCTAAGTGATTCATTGATTTGTTTTCGAGGATCTTAAATTATTTTTTTATTTGATTTAAATTGTGAAGAAATGTATAATCAATTGTTCAATGATTTTCCATTTGTTCAACATTCCTTCGAAACTAGTTCATCAGACGAAGAACAAGATAATAAAATGAACAAAACTATTGAATGTGTGCCAACAACTACAGCGACACCCAAACGAAATGTTGATATATTGTTGGAACCAAATATCTTTATTGGAGCAATTGCAGGATAATTCATTCGTTATTAAAATGATCTGTTGTGGAATTATGAACAATTGCTATTATTTGATGATGGAAAATGGAATTTGTGATATCGTAGTAAGGAAATAGATTTTAAAGATTACCATTTGGTCAAACAATCGATATATCGACAGATGATAACTGCTTTGGAAGCCATTCATAATTTGCATATTGTTCATTGTGTTATTAAATTACAAAATTTTGTTGTAGGAAGAAACAATCGACTTCTCCTCATCAATTTTGGAGATGCGAAAATCGGAAAAAGAGTCGAGGAAAAATATGTCTGGGAGAATAATGGTCAAGTTGGAACATTTGAGTTTATGGCACCGGAAATTTACCATCAATTCGATCCACCAACTGTTTACACACCTGCAGTAGATATTTGGGCTTCAGGTATCGTTCTTTACATATTGACATATGCACAAGTTCCGTTTAATGAAGGGAATAATCGATTGAAAACATTCGAAAAGTTGTCGGAAGGACGTTTACCACTTCCAGATATGTTACCTCAAAATCTCCCTGATGAACCATTTTATGACAACATTGTCAATGTCATACGATGCGCTTGTTGCCCGTTACCTGAATACAGATTATCAGCCAATGATCTTCTCAAATCGAATTATTTAGTTAATGCTCCTGTATTTTGTCCTCTTCAATTTTGAGAGCATCATATTCTTCATTATATCATTTCTTCTTTAAATTCTACTCATTTTTTATTCGTTATAATCTCTTTTATTTTCTGCAACAATCAACATCTGTAAATCTCTAATTGGATGATTTTGATTATTTATTATATGATAATAAAAAAGACATGGAAAAAAAATTTTTTTTTTTTCAATTTTTGACATGTCTCATATTCAAAATAATAATGACAACGAAGAAGAGAAGGTGGACGATAGAGGTCTGGATCATGATTCACCTACAATTGACAGCTCACAGACAATGATTGACGCTCTCAAGACTTTGGAAACCGGGTCAACCTCGGAGTCCAGCAACAAGAAGAACGTGAAACGTAGAAGAACGAAATCGACGATCCCAAGGAGCAATAGCCATGGCAGTACCGATAACTAATGTTAACGTAACTGGGTCTCCGGCAATAACCCAAACAACCAACGAGGCAATTGGTGAAACGAATTAGCAACGAACAAATCATGGCACCATTGCAGGCAACTGTCTCCTCATTTACGTATCTGAACGATTTCTCGAGTAAGTCTCTATCGATCTTGGAAGAGATCGCGTCTTCATTAAAGACCGTCATCGCCAATCAAATGAAAATCTAATTATTTGAAGGACTCATCAACCAATGATAGAACTGCTGTTTCTTACCGGTCGAGTCTCGGTCGCATTTCGACTCTACACAACATGTCACCACGTATCACAAACAAAGAGAAGATCGTCAGTTCTCGACAAGACAAGACGATGGTGTCTGCGAATCTGGCGAACATTCTATCGACTTATCTAACCAAATCTGCTCCCAAAAAACGTAAACGATCTTCCGTTACGGTGAAAACGAAAAACCATGTGGTTGTCGAAGACCTACCCCATCATTCTGACATAATAACAATCATTCTTCCTCGCATTCTTTTTCGAAAGAGGATTCTCCTCCATATCGTATCATCTATTTTCTTTCTTTTAACACACATGGCTCCACGAATCTTAGATCCTGCGTGCCTTTTTTCTCCGACCACTTCACTCTCTTGAGAGTATAGTTTTTTGCTCACATCGTTCATTTCTGTCAATGGGTCGGGCTTACAACCGGCTCATTAGGAGGATAATTTGCTGTTTCCATAGATGCAATCGTTCGCTACTTTTCGCCACTGTCGGGCTACTTCCATTTCCAATTCTCTTTTGTTGTCGAGTCCTCTCTCTTATGGGCAAAACTTCCGACAACGAATTCCACTCATCATATATTTCGAACACATACTACTTTCGTTCTAACTCCATCTTTTCTGGATTATCTCACAATATTCATCTCGATGACTTTAAACAATCGATGTCAGATGCCAATAGATCGAGTATCTCTTGCAGAGTTACAACACTTAATCGATGTCGGATACGATAAAAAATTCTTCTTTATCCCGGGGGAATTTTAATAAATAAGTAATAATAATAATAAAAAAAATTGTTAAATTCAAAGATTTATTTTTATGTCAATTTTACTTACAATCAAATTATTTTTGTCGCTTCTTACAAAGAAAGCCGTTTCTTTTGTCCTAGATATAGGGATGTATTCAGTGTATCATAAATTTGCAATAAAAATTGTTTGTTTCAGATTTTTAAGCTGGTATTGAAATTAATTAATCGAAGGTTTCTTGCTAATATCATGAAACTACAATAGTTAAGAATGATCATTGTAATATAATAGCATTGTTAGTAAAATCAATGTTAAGGACCGTACCTAAAAATAATTTTCAAGGAATAATTAATTATATCAACTTTATATTAAGCAAAATTGATTGATAATTAATACAAAAGTCAAATAAAACCAAGAATAAAAACATATGTATAAAGTTAATTTAGAATTTATGAATGACTATTTCCAAATTCATTTGTCAAATATTTAATAGAAGAAAAGGCGAAAAAGATTAATTAAAAGTTATAAGAAATTTCTTAAGGAAAAATTGATTGATGAGATGATTATCTTTTTTCATTCTTCAGATATCTTGGTGACCATTCGATATGTATGATCAGATTCTTCACACGGAAATTACTATAAACGCTAATGGCTTTTTCTGCATCCTCTTTGGTACGAAAAGTGACGAAACCATATCCTCGACCAATTTTTGTAACACGATCTTGAACAACATAAGCACTTGAAGGACCTGAATCGAAGATGGATCGATCGAAAATATTCTTTAATTCCTCTTTTGTCATATCGAGAGGAATATTTGTTACTTTAATCGTATTTTCTGTTGTCTGATTTTTCGTTGAATTACCTGGCGCCATGTCACGATGAGCGACTTTACTGGGAACATAAACATCGCTACCACGCTTCTCATCTGTCTCGTCTTCTGGCATTGCCAATGTACATTGTTTTGTGTAATGATTATCATTACAAATTCGACATCTAATTTTCTCCGGTTGACTGGAAACTGGTACATCTTGTTTTAGTGGAACGTGCGTCATTTCCATATTAACATCTTCGGTAGCAGAAACTTTTCCTGCCGTTTCCGTTTTTTTTGCATCACCAAATTTAGGCCATTTTCTCCTGTCAGCAATCGGCTTCACGACAAGTTCTTTCGTCCGTTTTATAACTGTCGTCAATTTTAACTTCCGACTGTCTTTAACAATCTTTGCTGTTCGAATATACGTGTCTGTCTTATCATCATAAGTCTCTTTGACCAATGATGGATCTTTCAAAAATTCCGTCCAATCAACCATTTTATACTTTTGTTGTTAAAGAATTAAATAAATGAAATGCTAAAACTTTAAAATAAAGTGGTAATAAAAGGTCGTTTGAAAATATAATTTTGTTTCTTTTTTTGTTAGAATAGATTTTTAGGGAATTAGAAAGTTGTTTTGCATTCGTCGATACATTTGTGCTTAACGACTATCAGTTGATGTAGCTTCAAAATTTGAGGGATGTTTCGAGTCTCGCACTAATACAGTGCAAATAATTGCGGCGAATAACAATGTGAAAATTGCCATAACAAGCAGAGGAACATCGATCACATGTTTTCTCCGATCGGCCATTATCAATACTGATTTGCGAATGACGGGAAGTGGTTTAGCTCGTGCATCTGGAAATCGACCATAATCTAAATTGAACAATTCATTTATTGTACTATGTCTCTGGTATCGACAAAGAGGAGGTCGTGCAGTATTGCAATAATATTGTACGACTATTTCTTTTTTGCTACGAATAATTGGACATTTACTAATTCCACATTCACGTCCTGAAAAATTGTGAGATATTCGTTTAGTAATGATAATGAATTCTAACTAAATTCTGTATTGATAATGCCACCTTTAGTGATACATTCTACTGAACTAATTAATTTTCATAATATCAATTAAACAATAACAATTAACGTTTGAAGGTTTAATTTGAAATTCAAGAAATCTAAACATTCCGTCGCTACTTGTCCATAAACATAAGTATCAAATTCTAAATAAGTTATCTCCTTTCCCGTCGTCATAACAACACAAATTACTATGAGAAAATAGAAAACTTTTTCATTTTTTCTCATTTTCTGTTCATTACAATTTCTTACTCTATTTCATATGAGAGATTAAATATATTTTAATTAACTAAAATTCAAATCAGAAACGTATATGGGATTTTTTGTATTAATTAATCATTCATGATTTCAATGATGAGAATTGATAAATTTTATTTTTGAAAAAGAAAACGAAAAAAGTTTTATGTCTTCTTCAAGAGAAAGTTTTTATACCAAAAAAATGATTGAGGTAATTGTATATAATACATAAATATTCACAAAATAACAAAAGGTTAAAAATGAAATTGAAAAAAAATGTCAAAAAATCGAAAGAACAAAATTGTGTGAAAAGGTGAGGAAGAGGTGAAATATGGGAATGAAATTATATTTTCTTTAAATATTCTAAAATCAGAAATATAATTGGAGATCAGTAGAAATTTATATTTTTCTGGATTTTTTTTATAACTTAAACTATTTATCGGAACCGATTTTATTCATTTAAAATCGCACAACGACATGGAATTTTTTTAGGTACTATTTTATTCAATTTGGTGTTTCATTCAATTTGAAAAGTCGAAGGAGAAGTGACGGAAAACGATGATGAATAAAGTTGATCTACGTGCTGCTTTTGTATGGTTGTCGATGAATTGGAACAATTGGATAATTCTTCTTGATATTTCTTGTAAATATTAAACGTCGTAATGTGTATGTTAAGTGTTGACGGAAGCTTTTGATAATATATAACTAGAAATTCATTAAAAGTCTTCTTATCGTCAATATGACCAATAGAAAGGTTATCATATGTGTCAAAGATATTGATGATATTCCATCACCACTATTAATAATTCGACTTCCTCTTAAATAATTTTTCGAAGCATCATCTTCCATGAAATTTTTCCGTTCTCCATCTAAAAGATATCGAAAAGTTAAATTAGTTATTTATTTTAGTTATTATACTAAATAAAGACCTTGTGTAAATATCGTAATAATTTCTTCCAATGTCGATACATCATTGGTAATACTGATTTTAATATCACGTGCTTCGTTCAATTTTTTTATAGTTAAAATAGCTTTATATCGATCATTCTCTAAATTCTATTAGAAAATACAAAGTATATACAAAGTAAATTAGACTAAATGATAAAATTAAAAATTTAACTTGTAGCACGGTAGAATATTCATTTCTAGCATCATTGGCATTTAATAATATGTCATCAATATTCCATTGAATTATCGGTTTAGTATTGCTCTCAAATATACATTCCACGGGCAAATCTTCACTACCCTTTGTGGCCCAAACAGGATCGCATTTCACAACTTTAGGGGAACCTTATTAGAAGTTATTATGAAAATAGAGAAAATGAACTACGAACTTAATACTTGAATTAATCTTGAGGAGCTGATATACGTCTCTCCATCTACTGAAGCACGACATGTCATTATCTTGTTGTGATATGATCGATCAGCGATAAATGTTTCTGGTTTCGATTTGATGACTTTGGTAAAAAGTTGAATGTGTAAAGGTCCTTGTCCCTCCGTCACAAAATTTTCAAATCCATTATTAAAATATTTCATGACATCAGTATTGCCGATGGTCATTCTGAAGGAGATAAATTGAAATTTCAATGAACATTTCAATAGTTGAATTCTAACTGGAATTGTGGACGAGGATAAACATCTCGGACAGAACAATTCGTTTTCATTTCTTTTCCTTCTATTAATTTCACGACGGTGTTTGTGGCGTTCGTTTCGATAAATTGATTTTCAAACGTCAATTCAACTGATTGAATTGGAACTGATAAAATAGAAAGAAAATTATGCTTGATTTTGTTTTAAAAAAAGTTTCACACAAACTTATTACAACAATCAATTTTTTTTGTCGAGAATTTTCATCACCACCGAAAATTTCACAAGCATACCATCCAGCATCCTCAGCTCGAACATCTGTTAATTAAGAAGAATTCAATTTAATTAATAAGTGAAATTCAAAAACTTTTTATTATCAGTATTTGATTGAACGCTTTTTCATAAAACTCTTCTCTTATATCAAATCTTCCGGTACTTTCGAAAGGCTCGAGAATTTTCTTCCCCCGATTAATATCAGTCACTTCTTCAGCTATTAATGAAATAATTTAATATAAAGAATTGATAATAATAAAAGAGTTTAACCTTTATTTCCTGGAAAATATTTTCTCCAAACTAATGCTTTGCCAAATTCTGGATTCTCATAAATACATTCCAATTCAGTTTCATCACCTTGACTCAATAGAACTTTATCACCACCAGGTCGAACTATCAATGTATTTGCTGTAACACCGGCCATAGGTGGAATAAATTCAGCATTCTCAACATCATCGGACAATGTTGTGGCAACGGTGCAGAATAAGATGAAGAATGAAAGAAAATTCATCTGGAAGGAATGAAGTTGACGAAATAATAATAGTTCGTGAATGAAATGTAGAAATAGTAAATGATGATGATGATTGAAACGTACAGAAGTTAGTTAGCAATAACAAATAGAAACGAAAAGAAGGTCATCGAATAGGATAGAAAATAAAAACGAAAAAAGAACACAAAGAAATATCGTAAAGTAAAATACCAATAAAGAAATCGATATTGATTCTCGTCGACGTTATATAGTTTAGGACGAAAGTAATCGAAAGAATGTCATTTCATGTCAATGATGATTGAATTGTGGAGGGATGAATACATAGGAAAAGAATGGTTACATGTTCATAAAATAATCAAGTTCAACCAAATACACAGAAAGTCGGGTTAGCTGGCATAAAAAAAGAAAAGCGAATTTTAATTAGGAGTGAAGGTCCTAACTACCACGACTACCTCATATATTCTCCAACTTGCGTAATATTAACAAGTATTTTAGTTTTATGTTTTGATAAAAAGACATCTGAAAAAATGAATGAAAAATTGATTGGAAGATATAAAGGAGATTTTATGGTCTTTTCATTTATTGAACACAATTGACATAGATGGCAATGTTATGTAAATGGATAATATATGCTAAGCGATGATATCATATTATGGATGGTAGAATTGATTCATCGTGTTTTTATAGATGATTCCGATAAACATTAATAGAGGAAGATAAATTCATGAATGAGAATTTGAATAGAAGAGATTCAATTCGAATAGAATAGGAAGAGCAGAGAGATCGAATGGAAAAAGGAAGGAAAGTTATTTGATTGAATGGGTGATGAGATGAGAGAGTAAAGGTGAAGTTGAGTAACGTGTAAATGGAATATCAGACTGAATCTACTTAATCTGTAGCGGAAGTAAATCACATTAATTAACTAATTTTGTAGTTATTCTTCTATTTGATAGACATGGAAATTACCTACGTTTCGTCAAGTATTAAGGTTGCTTTCGGTAAGCAGCTCAAAATGACTTTCCGTATATGTAAATATTATTTGGAAGGGAGGAGAGGTAGGAGATTGGTGAACACGGATGAATACATCCAATCAACAAGTTAATCTTCTAAATAAATATGAGGAATTTAAATTCATTTCATTGAAATCCTGAAATATTTCATGAGATTAACTTATTACGGAATTGGGAATAATATCGATGTGAAGGAGTCGAATATTCTCTTACAAACATTTGAGAATTGACTATATAGTCGACGAATTTAATCGTTGTTGGGAACTCTTTATTAGAAAAAAATAATTATCGTTTCGAAGAAGAAGAAACGAAGATCAACAACTGGGAATGGAATGCGGTTTGACATCATCACAACTTCTGAAACTAAACTTGTCATCGCAATGATTAAAATCGAATTAAACACAAGTCAGTTTCGTCTTACTGATGTTATCATACTTCGACATCTCTCCAAAAAGTTTGCTGTCGATTGTTTCTTCTGTAATTGATTTTGATGAGAACATTTCTAAACAATAAGTAGAAAAAGAATGAAAAGAAAGCATTCCTCCATTCCTTTCCGAATATATTCCACCACAAACGTCAATTGTGAGAAAGAAGGAAGACGCGAGAAACTAACGTAAAAATTATAATGATTATGTTCTTGTTGTTTGGTGAATAATAGCGTCACATCTACATAATCATCGGACGCACCGCTTTTACTCATCATCGATGTCACATGGGAATTTGAACAAGAATAATAATAAAAAGTAGAAAAAGAAACATGAAAGTTTAGGATGTACTAAGAAAATTCTTTTGAAAGAAAATTATTTATCTCCGTTTTTTCTTCTGTAATCAATTCCATTTCATTTCCATCAGATTGACGTCTCCAATTTCAAGAAAATTGAATAGGTGTAATGACTGGAAATCATTTCATTAAAACAATCATTCGAGGTGGTTTATAAATTTGATAATGATTTTCGTTCGTTCAAACATCAATTTACAAAGCGAGTGAAAGAATAATGGAATTATTGAAGAATGCAAGAAAAGTGAAATCGAATGTTGTTATTATGAGAAGAAAAGGAAATAAACTTTCTTTCTATTTGTTTTCGCATGAAGTTTCTAATTAGCGGAAATGAGTAGGAATAGTATTATTACAAATTCTACATTCGACTTAAACAAATAAATAAATAATTTTTGCTTTTGATATCTTCATGCTCTTTTTTTATCTTCAATCCATTTCCTTTCTTATCCTTACTCTTTTTATTATTTAAATATGATTCGATTTCAGTTACTGAAATTACTTTAACGAAATTCCTCTTCAATTATCGAAGGTTCGAAAGAAAATGTAAAAAAGAAATTCCTTCTTCATTTCATTGACTGGTAGGATGATGGAGAGGAAGAATGATGGATGAATAATAATCGGTAATTGTTCTTATGAGAAATTCGACATTTCATTCCGGAATGATTGGTAATGATTCGTATTGATTACAAATTAATCTGGAAGAACCTTGACCCAATCGAGAAGATAGAAGAAAGTGGCTACTATTTAGACGTAGAAACAGCTCGATTTGAACTGATTACTGTTAGTGATTGGTGATGATATTGAGAGGGAATGTCATTTAGAATGAGACTTCCGGGTCAATGATTTATCTTTTCTTTTTTGAAATTTGTTATTCAACCAAAAAAATCTTTATTTCCATCATCTTGTTTGAAGATGAGAATTTTCTTCGATTACATTTCATGGTTTCGATATGATGAGGAATGATAAGAAAATGAATATCTCTAATATCTGGAAGAAAACATATTGTAGGTCTTCCACATTCTGTTATGACGGGAATTAAGGAAACGGTTTGGGAGTAACGTATGTCATTCTTTGTCGTTGATTCTTTCCAAAAACATCGACTCCATTTGCTGTAAGAAAGTGTATGGTATTTGAATGGTATTACTTATTGGAATAAGATAGAATGCTTACTATGTATGTGCACAATATTAGCAGGAACGATTATTTCATCATTAATATTATTTAAATGAGTTATGGAAGAGAATAAAAGAAAGTAGAACAGAATGACACTTCCGTTCTTCAGTCTGATGTCTTCCCTCAAATATTTCTCCTAGTAACTTTCCCGTACAGCTCTACCACACTGATGATTCAATCAATATATTATGTCATTGCGAGAAAGAAATGTGCAAAGGAAGTTGTAGTATTGAAAGAAATCAATGCTTGATGAAAGTTGATGGAAATAAATTGGAGAAAGATTCATTAATTTCCATTTCCTTCTCCTCATTCACATAAATAATAAATAGAATATTCTTCTATTGCTTCTAAATAAAATTATTGAATGGCACAATTTAGCTGATATTGGATGACAGATAATGAATAACCGCAAGAATAAAACCAGTTCAATTCGTACTATCAATATAGATGAAAAAGTTGAACGAAGTAAATTTACACTTCCTTCTTCGGTCTCCTCTACATCTCAACGAAAAATGGATGATAGAATTCCTCCTAATGATAATGCATTTCTTATAAATATTAGCAATTTCATTTGCATACTATTTACTTTCAATATCGCGTCTTGGTCAATCAAAAACCAGTTCATCGTTTTTCCAATTTGAGGTAGATCAATATATTGCATTTCCATCACCATTCCATACTAATATTATTTATTGAGAAAAGTAAACCGGAGATTTAATATTAGATAATTCTCCCATAAATTCAATTAAGGACAATGAACGAGTGAGATTCGGTATGAAAAAAGTGAATTAATCAATTTGTAAAGTATTTCAATAGAAAACAGAAATAATGAAAGAAAATAGTGTACCATTATTTGTTTGTCTAAGGAACAACTGGACAATGGTCATTTCTATAAAATAGATGACATTATCATGAAACGATCGATTGATAAGAATATAAAGTGAAAGAGATTATTATAGTATGAAGAATAAATGTATGACTATAAATTATGACAAATTAAAAAAAAAGTGGTAAAATTCTAGAATCTAGATGTTAATTCATTTTGGGAGGTGCTTCCCAATAACTTTTGTTTCATGTCGGAACTTCCGAGTTCTCTCATAGTCGCTGTCTTTGGACAGCTTATTATCTGATTCTTTACCTATTGAAATTTCAGCTTCCTGAAATGAATATTGTTCACTTAATCTTTCATATATTCTTCCTAAAAGTTACTTAAGTTGCCAATGAAGAGATTGCCAAGAAGAATGTTGTCTTTCCAAATGAAGAAAGTAAACAACGCCCATATTAAATTGTCAGAGATAGAAAGTAGAACACTATTCCATTATTCATATATTTCAGTTACACCTATCTGTTGTATAGAAGAATATTTGGATATTTGAATAGTCGTAAACAAATAAGAGATGAAGTACCATAGAGTTTGGAAGAAAAACGACCAATACAACACACATACGCATACCACTACCTGAATAAACCAGCAAATTTAGCTAGTTAACCATTTCCTTTCTTAGTCCGGTTAGTCAGTCTATAGGCCGTGTTTTCCGGTTAGAATGAATTAAACTAGAATGAAATTTCTTCTTCTAATAACTGAAGAATGGATTAGATTCTCTATAAGATACATAATAAATTAGTTATGAAAGGGGAAAGAATCATAATGTATGGCCGGAAATAAAAATTTTGTCTGTTTACTATTAAAAGATTTTGAAATAAAAAGATTTAACCATCGTCATTAACATCATTTCAGTCTGATTATGTTGCTGAATCGAATAGTTATCATTCGAGAGTGATATTTTGTGCTATTGAACGATTTCCAGTTCTATTCTTCTATTAATTGTGTTATGTTTATTTGTTGTCTCTCAAATGTACACAACATTGTCGACATGAGAAGGTAGAGGATGATATAATAAGCGGAGGACTCATCATGTTGAATTAAGGAAGTTCTTAGTCCGACAGTTAACTTTGTCTGATTAGAAGAAAGTCGCGTTGTCAATGTAACATCTTGTGGGATGATAGTTTCAACATTATCATCGTTTGAGAAGTGGCGTAGATTTCATTGATTGGAGGAAATAGACTATTTCAAATAGTTGATGAGGGGATCATATTCCAGATGTGCTAGTTACGTCGTTACGAAGTGGGAAGTGAAAGAAGAAAAGGAAGAGAATAATCACGAAGAGAAGTTTAGATGAACACATTTGTGGTGTTTAGATATGGCATATATTCTCCAAACAATTCCAATTGATGACAGATGCAGAAATAAAATGAATTGGTAAATATGTAATTGTGTCTTGCAAGACGTTGCGCCAAACTATTATCGCAAGAAATAAATGTGCTAATGAAAGAATGATGAATTACTTCGATTCATCAGATATGATAGATGAAAAAAATATGGTCACTGCTCCAGTTCTCTTGTTGGTTGTTACGCTTCCTTAAACAACTCTAATAGGTTTATGATAAGTTCCAACTAGAAGTCAGGCGGTAAACTCGGAAATTCAAAAAAATTTTAATTTTCCTTTATTAATAAATGTGCAGGAGAAAACTATAAATGACGTGTCAGGAGAAATCAGAATAACATAAGTTTTTGTTAAAAAGAACCTTATCATCACATTCGTCAATCATCAACAACGTATTCATTTCCATTTCCATTCATCAAACTGAATGAGAATGAGCTACGTTAATGAATTATGAATTATAAGAGAAAGAAGACGAAAAAAAAAAGAAATTCCACTAATAATAAGTCGATTACTTTTTTTGAGGCATAACACTAACAACTTATTACGTCATGTTTCAGAATGGAGGCGTGGAATGAATGATGAAAACTGTCTCATAATCAAAACATAATACGAACGAAGCGATCAATTATCGATGTCATGAGCATAATTATAAAATCAAAATTATTACAATAACAACGGTAATCGTTCGATCGTTTTTATTTTTTATGTTTCTTTTTAGGGAAACGAAACATGGCAGTTGGTCCATTTCCTCACATTTCGTTCCCTCCATTACTTAATCGTTATTACATAAATGCATTTATTGTGAGTAATAAGTCGGCTAAATAATTTCCATATAAATCGTCGAAAAGAAAACTGAGAAGTAAATCTAGTTAAACAAATGTAATAAGTTTATTCAATATTCAGATCGAATGTCCAGTTTCTTTCCAGTTCTGTTTCCCTCCCGAATTAGGATCCTCTTGCAAAAATGGGAGGAAAATAATTGAGAAAAATTCCGGTGACCAAAATTGGAGAAGAGATGGAGAAGAAAAGAAGAAATAAAAGACTTTTCCATTTATCCCACCAATTCGATCAATAAATATCAAATGAAATGGAGGATGCATTAGCATAAGAATAATTTCTGCGAGAAACGGTCGAACAAGCACTGTGATGATGAAAAATAGACAGCTGATCATCTATTTATTAATCATAATGAAGCAGATGCATAAAAATGCAATTTTCTTCTCTCATAATTATTCAATAGGAATAAAAAATTCTTATGAACAACATCGATTCATAAACTAATACATCATTAGAATAATAAATACTTTCCTCACTTCAAAACTAAATGATTTCGACTTGTTATTCTTAAAGGTTCAAGTTCATCCTTCCATACTTCCAACTAAACAGTTTTTCTTCCTTTATCCCATTCCTACTATTGTTCCATTTACCTTACAACAACCTGCTGATTCCTTCTTCGACTTCTTCTTCTATTTGAGAGATTTACTCAAAACTTTCCTATTGCTCAATCTTCTCATTTTCTTTGATTTCACGGAAATTATATATACTTGTATCGACTTCATATTTGACTCGACTCTACGCAGACTGGCATGGATGATTTAGGTAAAATTGTTTCGGGATTATTTTCGAAAGAACATTCGATTGAGAAAAATGACTTTTCTATGATAAAGAAACAAAATAGTTCCCACAATCCAACTACTTGAATTAGTATGAAAGAATTTTCGTTAAAATTCAATGAACGGAACTTTTCCCATATAAATTATTCACTTATATTGGAGACGATAGGAAAGGAATGATAAGAATATTCAAATAAAATGGAGAACGGAGAATGATTAGAAGCGAAATGAATAATTTGAAGAAGTTACTGGATAATTCTGGTCAAATTCTTTCGTTATTTCTTTCGCACATTAATCAATGAAGTGTTGTGTTAATGTTCTCTGTTTGCCTTTAAAAAGAACCACCAGAATGTGAGATAGTAACATTATTTTATTATTTCTTCCTCTCGATATGTTCTAAGATTGACGATAAGTCTATCTTATTTTCTTATCATTCCATTTCGAGCAGAAATAAGAATTTTTCTAAATTATCATCTTGGCATGATAGATTTACGTAAAACTGACATACTGGAGATCATGCAAATTTCTCTTTTGGATAACAACCTAATGAATGCAACTCTAATATTATAATGAACACATTTCTCCTAACAGCGAAGTTGTTGGTATAATATTTATACGAATAACATCAAATTTATTATCAATTCGAAGAGAAATTATATATAGCATTATATACTTCCCAAAAAAGAAAAACTTCCTTTTAAAAGCGAATTGATGTAGAAAATAAATTAATGTGATTCACGTTGTCAATTGATCGGTAAATTTTTCATTTTTCATTTTATTCCATATCGTTCTATTAGTGTGTTGGAATGACGGATTAACAATCAATCACCATTATATAGATGTTCGTATTGATTAGTCAAGTAGATAGGGAGGTAGATGATTAACGTGGAACTGATAGAAAATAAATTAAAGAACTAATTGTTCTTAACATGACTCATGGATTACCAGATAATTATCATCCCGACGGCGATTACAAATAGCATGAAAAGTGGACGGAAGAATAAAAAGAAAGAATTTCTTAGAAAATGGAAGTAAGTAACTTCCATCATACGATGTTGTTAAACGATTAATAAAAGGAGTAATACATGGGAGAATGGATGATATACAATTGGACTTTCTTTACTTTACTCCCGCCTACTCTCCCTTCGTCAGTTGATTCAGTTTATTCCACTTAAATAATGGACATCTGTTTGTAAGTCACCGATTAATGTTGTTTTTCTTTTCTTCATTGTGTTGTTGACTGCTGCCACAATTCTTTCCCACTATCCATAATTACTCCAAATCAACAAAACATGACTATTGCCGATATATTTATTATTGATTGATGTTCCTGATAATCATTATCATGATAATTTGAGAGAAATTTTTTGTAGATTGACGGGCGATGAGAAAGAATGACAATCTCTTTCATTAGTTCAGGTGTCAATTGGATGGAAAGTGAAGAAGTGTGAAAGAAATTTAATTTGAAATATTAATGAAATTTGCATTGCCGAATTCGACTCGACGACTACTTGATGAGAGAATTAGAGAACTTTCTCACATTACAATCGACTAATAATTCCGTTAACTTTCTTCATCTTTCTTCTATACCACATAACTTCGCTCTACCAAATTATACGACTAACAGGCAAATAAATTCCGCTGCAATTCCATTGACGAATATCGTCTAACACTTCCGTGGAAATTGAAAGAAATAGAATTAATTCTACGTTCAGCTTCCTCCGTATACTCCACATAATTACAATAATAACAAACGATTGTTATTCTTTCTCGTCTCTATTACCTCATTCCAGTAATCAGGTTGATTATTGACAAAATCCTAATTCTTTCTCAACGATATGTCGTCGTCAATGTGAGAAGGAAAATGATTTTCTTTCTTTCTCTCTGGGTCGTTCGATTGCCCCATGTCAATGAGATCCTACCGGCCATAATCTTTGGACAAATATCGAATTAACCTTTTTCGTCAAGATTAAATTATTAATTCGATTCATTCGACTACTCATGAATTGAATTAGAAATAAGTTTTGAGAAGAAGTTGTATGTCAATCCAGAAATTAAGATGAGTCTCCAATATAAAGTATTTGTTGTCCATTTTAATTTATTCATCATCTTTTATCTGAAGTGATTGAATTGAGAAAGTTCGTCTTCTTCAGTATTCCAATAAGTCAATTTTGATGGAAACACATATTATTCTCACACTTTTCCTTTGAATTGCTGTCGAGAGGTCTTCATCAATTAATAAAGATTTTCATTAAGTCCTTCTCCGATTATCATCAATTCGATGAGTACGCGGATCGATATGATAACCATTGAATCGAACTCTCTATCATCTTCTTAATATTCGTCTAACCAAACATGAGGCGAATAATCGATTTACGTTAGATAAAATTTAATCAATTCGATGTCTCTCCCTCCGTGTGATGGGAAGAGAATCGAATATCAAACAATGCGAATAGGACAACTGCCAAAAGAAATTGGATATCGATAGATCGACGTGATTCATCTCATTCAAGAATCGTTGTTTGTCGAGGGCCAGAATGGTAAACAGAAACTTTCATAATTCCGTCTTCCGGTAGTAGGCGGATGTGAAAATTGTATTTCATGAAAATCTTCGAACAAATATTAAATTTCTCTCTCTTGCTCTTTGTTTGTAGGAGTATTGAAGATGTGATAATCTCTTTCATGAGGAAGATATTGATATGGAGATGATTGCCAATGTCAAATTGACGAATGCGCTCCAATCTAATGGACATTAGATTCCATCTAATCCTCTTAGTTATTCCAAAGATGAAAAGTGCGAAAATAATTAGAAAGATTGGACATTTTCTATCTAACTCCACATTCGACGTACGTAGCTGAGTAATAAGATAAAATTCTCAATTAAATATAGACATTGTCACTTCTTTAGCAACTTGTCTTTCTACTTCATTTGATGTTCGAAGAGATTCTACAACAATACTTTTTCATCTAAAATAAATCTAATGGAAATGATAATAAATTGAGCTAAATTAACCATTTCTTATCTGAAACTCGAATATGTATGTACTACCAGTCGAATTAGGAAAGAAGTTTGCTACAATGTCCATTACTATTAAACTGCCATCTGCCTCATATCTCATCCTTCTCCCACATTAGACAAGGCGGCACTGGAATAAATTAAATTATGTGGTGTCCAGTTACTCGATTCTTGTCAATTGTCAATAGGGAAAACATCATCTTTCTCCAAGTCGAGATGGAACTCATGAAAAGAATTCTCTCATCTTCTTAATTCATTCACTTTTTACTATTCTTGTGCACGAATCGATTTAATCGATTAACATACAAAAAAATTATCAGAACTCAATTCATATTTATCAGAAGAAAAGAAAAAGTTTTTCTTTTCATAACGTCAACTATTCGCTTCAACGATTAATGCACATCTGCTGCCTCTCCTACTATATTAAACAATTTCCATTTCTCTCAAATTCGCATCCTCATTTATTGCTTCATCACATCTCATATGAAACCGTTCAGTACAATCAATAAATATGAGTTAATTGCTATCAAGCTAATTCATGCGTTTGGAAATAATTACAATAAATTTTATTTAAAAAAACGAGTTTTTAGAATGATTTTGAAGAATTTATTTTCGATGATGACGTTTCGATGATTTGTCTTTTCTAGAATACCTTCCACCTCCGTCATAATCAGAATCTTCATCTGATGTCTTTGAAGAATGTCTTCTTCGATGACGATGATGTCGCCGTTCTCTTTCATATTCTAATTGGGGCATCCGATGACGAGAATGATGGTAAGAATGACGAGATGAACTACGTTCAGGAGAACGACTTTTCCGACATCTTCTACGAGAACTCGTTTCTCGATAAGATTCATGGCTCTTTTTTGATGTTTCTTCTTCTTTTCCATATTGTGAAATTTTGATTTTTTTCGTTTTCTCATCCACATCATCTAATTCTTTATCATTCTCTTTCACTTTTTCCAATTCTTGATTTTTATTTGATTCGTTATCTTCTTTTCCTTCCATCACTTCGGTTAACGACAGATCGAGAGAACTAACATATTCCTCCAATTTCTTCTCTTCGACTAACAATCGTCGTTCTGGTAAGCGAGGTAATGCTGTATTGCATACACGTTCATTATGAAGAAGTTCATCAACGAATTCATCCATATGTACCAATTCGAAATTTCCATCTATTTTCAATCGTTTCATTTTTGAACAATCATTATAAAGTGGCTCTAAATATTTATAAATTTGAACTGCCGTTCCTGTTAATCTGAGATAAATGGCACCCAATGCTCTCGCATATTTACTATGTTCCTGACGTATAAATTCGATGATGATGTCCTTCTCCGGTTGAATTTGGAGCATTTTCAATAACAATGAAATAAAAGGAGTTGGTTTCGTATTACCACCGTAAGCACCACCGATGAACTTTAATTCAATCGCTTTGTCCACCATCAACTCGGCGGTTAAACCGAAGCATTCTTCTTTCCAAAATTTTGAATCGTAAATTCGAGTGCGCACAATCTTCTCAACTAAATATTGAGGATTAGTGCCGTGCACAGTTTTAGCTTCCTTTATTGTACGATTAGCCATCTTTCATTAAATCACCATTAAAAATTGTCCATCGAAGTTAATACGAACTAAAATATATTAATTTCTAAATTAAATTCTTAACTGAGGTGAAGCCTCAAAATTATGAATGAAACAATGTGCGAATTAAAATAATCATCAAATGTCAGAGTTGGGGAAAGAAAATATTGTCGAAAAATTCATAAGAAATCTCGATGTCGAAATATTCTAATTGAGAAATCGCACGACTTGGACAAAACTTGAACTGCTTCAAGCAAAATAAGTGCATTCAATGCACTTAACTCCTAAAGAACCTTATACTCCATAAAATGTAAGCAATATTGATAAATTAAAAATCGGAAAACACTACGATGTTTAAAATCATCCCTTTAATATATTTGTTAATTTCTAGGAGAAAATTAAAATGTTCCATGACTCACCAAAGAGACTTTTACCCAATAATTTTATTATAGGTATCGTTAAGAGAAGCAGGGAGATTTTCCATTATTATTTTTTTGTCCCTTTATCGATCTAATCCCTATTTTATCGATCCACAGTCGATCATTTTGACTATTTAATAAATTTGACATTAAGACACAATTTTTGCAGCACAATTTATTTAAAAATGATAGTCAAAATGATCGACTGTGGATCGATGTGTTAGTGTTTGTTCATATTAGCGTGACAGTAAAAACTTAATAGTTTAAACTATTTCGTTTAAACTATAGAATTGACTATAAAGTAAAAGTTTAAACTTAGTGTCGCAACAGAATGAACCGAAAACCGAAATTGATTCCCGTTTTCGGACTCGTTTGAACTGATTGGATTGAGCGTAGTATAAATAGAGTTTTAATGTACGAATAAACAGTTTTCGAGTTTTTAAGTTTTTTGTTCTTTTCTTTCTTTCTTTCTAAACTTGTTTGTTTCATGTCTACTCGAGACAAACGTTTCCCTTCTTTTCTAAGACATAAGAAATTCTTTTTCCAAACGTTTTAATGAGTTTATTAATAAAATCCTGATCAATTTTTCCCCAGGACCGGACAATTTCCGCTTTTAGGTCCGAAATATTATCGAACTGTTTTTTTTCTTCAAACACAAAATAACTAACAAGGGATCATTCATACAGAGAGTTCAGAAACTTAAAAAATTTTTATACTATCTTATAGAACATTATTTTTGAAAATTTTTAATGCAATCAAAATGGGCATCTGGTGTCTTATAAGTACCCTAATTTAATTAAATCGGTTTAAGCCTAATAAAACGACCGAATTGTTACTGTTTAAAAAATAAACCTTTTTCATTTTTTCTTCAATTTTTCAAGGTAAAACCATCAGGACCATCGATATGAAATTTTTTTTCGTCGCTAAAAATAACGAATTGACCATTATTTCCTTCGCTAATCCAATTTCTGATTTTCTCCACTCGGTTGGCCTTACAACATCATCGGAGACGTCTACTACTTACAACTTACTTACATCCTTTGGAGAACGAACATCAACATGTGCCGAATCAAGAAGGATATTATTTGGAGAACGATCATCAACATGTGCCGATTCAGAGAACAGATTTTTTGGAGAGCGCACATCAACATGTGCCGAATCAGATAGGATATTATTTGTCGATTCTTCATCTTCTTCGTCGATGTTTAAAAAATTATTCTTCAACTCGCATTCTTTGATCAAAATATTTTTGAGTTTAAAATAAAGTTGCTTCTCTTTCAAATTCATCTTCGTTTTCCATTCACGATCGTCATCGAAAACGAAATTTTCAGCAAAAAAATTATATAAATTTTGAAGAATTCTTATCGGATCTACCCGTAAGATGGTCATGGTTAAGATACAAAAAAAATTCAATATTAAAAAACATGAAAATCTAGGATGAGTCAAAAAATTAAACAGTTTTACATAAATATTTTCATGTTATAAATGTCTTTCTTTTCAAAATGTGTGGGAAAAGTGCGATCCTATGCGCTATGTATTTTTCATTGTAATTAATGTTATGCACTTATTTGAGTGCATATGCCTATTTAATTTATATTTTCATTGATGAAAAATAATGCTCTACTTATATTCCAAATTTCAATTTAAAATGAGACAGTCACCTTTTTAAGGTTCCCTTGTTAGATTTTTTTGTTAACAAAGTTCTTTTTTCATTTTTTCTCTTCGAAACGGCGATTTTGTTAATCTTCGATTCACTCGACACTCGCGACACACTAATTCTAATTCCAACAATATTGAGTCTTCTATTATATTTAGTGATCTGTATTTTAATTATTTTTCATGGTTTCGAATCTATTGTCTATATACAAAACCTTTTTATATCTATTTTTATAAGTTAAGTAGAACAAAATCCAATCGACTGTTATATTTTAAAATTAGTCTTATTCTTATTTTTTGGTTAATACCATTAACCAATCATTATTAAGAGTTTACTATAAAAGGAGAGAATTTGTTGAACTATTTTCAATTTCTATTTTCTTAATGCGTGTTGGTGAGAAAGTTAATTTTCATATTTCTTTTTGCTAAATAATTTGATTTTTACTACTTTTTTTAGAATCACCAACGCGCACCTCGTCCTTTAGAGATCCGGCGAAGCGACAGTGGGATGACCTTTGCCTCTTGGCGACACTAGGTCACTATAGATGGTAAGTGGTCCTCCGATAATTACATACGGTATCTCAATGGGAACCATTGAGCGGTTGTCGAGATATCGGTTATTTATCATCTGGTAATCTCACATGGCAACCATTGGGCGGTTGTCGAGATTAGAGATGGTCAGGGTCTATCGGGTATTGATGGCAACGTTGGCCCAGTTATCATCATACCTGATGATTAGGTTGAGGTAAGCCTAGGGGCCCCATTTGACCTAGTGGGCGTGGCTCTGGTTCCTCCCGCTAGAACAAATTACATTGGAAGGAATTGGAATATGAATTTCGACTGGATGAATGAGAAATTTCATATTATATGTGATTAGGAAATGAACTTCGAACGGCCAACATTAATGAAGAACATGAGTGAATTGTAACACGTCTAACAATGTATCGCGGATAATATGTGTCTTTATAGTTAAGAAATCGTTGCTTAAGAATATTTATTCAAAAACATTAATTGTTGTTAACTCATATGAATAACCATTTTCATTCCTTTGTCGGTTCAAAATAAAATATAAAAAACTTTGAATATTATTATTATTCCCTAAGTTCGTATAAATGAGTTTACTCTTTGAGATAGTGGTAACTGAAAAAATTCCTAGTGTGAGTATAACTCAAATTTAACTATTTTTTTATAAAAAAAATTGGTTTAGAAGAGTATCTGAAAGAAGAGAAAATGACATTAGCAAAGGTGAAAAGAAGAGCAAAGAAGAAATATAGATTTGAAAAAGGAAATTAGGAAACGATTTAGGCTATCTAAAAGCGATCGAGAAATCGAAAAAAATATACTTTATTCATTAAGACTATTATTGAAAATCATTAATTCGATTTATTATTTATAAATAAAGTTATACCGATTACAAAACGAAGATAATATAAACTTTGCCACCGAAATTAAGTTTTAAAAAAATTAGGTCTATTTAAGGCAACATCGAATGTAATAAAGTGATATATAATTTTCTTATCGTCATTAATCCGTATAACTTTCTAGTAAAACTCCTGTAATCTTTTCAAATTTCAACATTTCTGTGAAACGTTCAATATCGGTAACTTTAATGGAATGTTCATCATTCATTAAGATCCATTCATTTCCCCTTAGAATTAATGCCATTGCGTGAATTGCTGTAGAT
>JALJEE010000702.1:0-36178 GCA_023231475.1 Seison nebaliae
TCATTTTCTGCTTAAACTAAAATTCCAGAGAGGTTAACTTCTTTCTTTTTCCATTGAATACTGGGTTAACTTCTTCCTTTTTCCATGGAAAATGGGTTAACTTCTTTCTTTTTTGGGAAAAGAGGGTTAACATCTTTCTTCCTTGGGAAAAGAGGGTTAACATCTTTCTTTTTGGCAAGGTTAACATCTTTCTTTTTCGATGAGTATGGGTTAACTACTGCTTAAAGGTTAACTCCTTTCACCAATTCTTCATTAGAATATAGAAATAATGATATGAAAAATTGTGAATATTAATTGATATTTCTATGAACTTTCCTTCTTTCAATTATGTCATTAAATATATTACATTCACTATGAATATGACAATTGACAGAATATCAGATATAACTATTTGAGAAAATATTTTATTAACTTACAAGTTAAGAATTAATTAAAATTATAGTAGAAAAAGAAAAATATTTGGATGTTATTAATGAAATAATAATTCACTCGAGTTCTATTGGTTGTAAAAGAAATAGAATTCCTGGGATATCTGATAGATAAGAGAAAGAGGTCATCGTCTTTGACAGATAAGATCCGTTGTAAATTTCAACGGACAGATAGAGTACGGAATTAACATTCTCCCATTAACTTTCCAACTTAATTCATATGTCACTCATATGCTAATATTTCTTATCGACTAACGTGAGTCAACGCAATATGAGTGACATATGAACTAACACACTTACTAGAGTATGATCGCTTAAACGAATACAATAATGATACGTTTATTCAGCATATTTTTAGACATGGAAAGAAGTTAGAATAAAAAGAGACACCAACAACAATTATCAAATACGAATGATTGCTATCAAAATTTGGAGACGAGTATAACCGTTTACCAATAAAATTCTTAAAAGCCATCATTGCAAATTGTTCGTCCGTAAACTACGCAATTTATGCATATCATTTAGACATGGTTTTGGTAGAAATGATATTCCATATCCGATGTCCTTACGAAAACGAAATCATGAATGGAATACTTATGGCATTGCAGAGAAAATGAAGAATTACAATTCCACGAATATATCAAAAATTATCAATTATCCGTAATTAACAAACCGATATGGCGAGAAGCATTAGTTAATGCTGGGATATTTTCTTATTATCAACCAAAAAGGATACGAAGAATTGCCAATCATTCAGAATTTATTTCTTATCCCGGTACACGAAATTCGACATCAAACATCGAACACTTCAGTTCAAGCCGTTCAAACATGAACGGATTTAGTTGGTAATTAATAAGCGATAAAAATAATTCTGGTCGATAATTTAAAGATGTTCCTAACAATTGTTAAGTAGGTTAACATACTCGGATCGGTATATCGGACTTATATTAATATAGACATAAATTTATGTCTTCAAAAAAAGTTTATGCCATTAATACCACTTCAATATGTATAACTCCACTAATAATCAGATATATATGTACCTAAGAAATAGAATTTATGTTTTATATTTTTTCTTAAGTTCACTGTTTAACGAATCAAGAACTGGTGGTCATTTTTATTGTGCGGGCAAAACTTTTCCATTTCTCCAACAAATAAGGTCATTAGAATATTCTAAATGAACTAACGAAATGAAATACGGAATGTTTCTTGAATAATTGTTAAAAATTGAAAAATGGATTAATCCTCGTTATGATAATCATCATACGGCACTTTCTGATAATATAATTTCTGATATTATAATTCATTATGTTCAATATTATAATTTAACTCACATTTCTTACATATGACAGTCGCATTATTGACATTACTTGTACGCCGTGATAGCTCAGTTGGGAGAGCGTTAGACTGAAGATCTAAAGGTCCCTGGTTCGATCCCGGGTCACGGCGATATCAAAATTATTTTTTTTCCCATACTTAATATTTTATTACGAATATTTACCATAGATTCTGAAATATGATTCATTTGGTGAGAAAATTTCGGAAATTACTAAACGTACATTAGAATAAATAATGATATGAAAAATTGTGAATATTGCTTGATATTTCTCGATAATTTAGTTCTACCTTTATATTCACTTGAGACCATCTTTCTCTGTTCACACCGTTCGTTTCTGTCAATGGATCGGGCTTACAATCGGCTGATTAGGAGGATGGTTTGCGGCTTTCACAGATGTAATCGTTCTCTGCTTTTCGCCACTGTTGGTTTACTTCCTTTCCCAATTGTATTATGTCGTAAAACTTTCTCTCTAATCGACAAAACTCCCGACACAATTTTTCGACTACATATCATATATTTCTAATACCGTACGAATTTCTTTCATTCTTTTTCACGATATTCTTCTCCAAAACTTTAAACATTTTATTACAACTCGACAACATCCGTGCCAAGTGATCGATATTTTGAGGAGATGCGTCACTTGATTGATGTCGGTGATGACCGAAACTTCTTTATTTCCTTTTCCAATTTATCCCGACGATAATCTTAACCGATAAATAAATTAAAGCTTTGCACAGATAGTGCCAGCAATATAGTAAGCGTTTTTTCGTGTAATTTGAGATGTATATTGTACACAATAAATTGGGTTTCTCCAGTTATATTGGCCAGAAGTACCCTTATTCAATAAACAATTAATACTTCTTATTATAGTTATTTTAATTAGAACGGGCCTGTTCAATCAAACATTTTACAAAATAGGTAAACACCGTTTGTTAAACATTAGCCTTCCAAAAATAATTTACTGCAATTCAATGCATCATTAACGATTCCCTTACTCTTTAATTAGAGCACATGATTTAACAACATGCGAATAAAAGATATATAATTAATGTCCTATCGTTCAACTCATTTTCAACAACTCACACATAGTTGGAAAAGTTTTTTTGGTAATTCTTACATTCAGTTTGTACTCTTACATACATACATACATTACATTACATACATTACATGCATAATATACATTGTATATTTGGGCAATATGGTATTGTATATTATACAATCATAAATACAACAGGTATGGGCAAGAAGCATAACTTCGAAGTTCGAACATGTCTTTTCGTTTTTATTTTTGTTCAACAATAATCAGTTCAATAATTATAATTATTGAAATTTTAAAAAATACCAGTTTAGAGTACACTAGGGTACTAAACCTAGAGTACAGGTTTACGTAAGCTATGACGATATCAAATGTTTTTGCACATTAGCGAAATATAGTAGTCGAATATACAGCTTATTCTGAAGAACTTTACAATCCCTGAACAATCAAACCTACAACTTTGTTAGTCAGTGACTTTAAAAGGTAAGATGAATCGCAAACTGAAAGAAATTGGTCGATAAACATAATAGGGTGAACAATCAAAATGTTTTTGAATTTATTTCGATATAGGTGATAAGTAATTTTTTTTTCTATGTGCTCTTTTAATGAAATCGGATTGATATATTGGTTTCATCATATCTTTGATCTCTTCTACATCGTTCGGGTAAGAGTTTTCTTCATACCAAAATGATGTTGTGATATGAGTGTTAAACGAATATAGATCATATTGTCTTCCAAGGAATATTTTTAAGCTTTTTATTGGAACAACATCGTCGTTACTTACAACAAACCAGCCTTTAGTCAAAAATGATTTAATAACACCAATAGAATGTGCATTTTTTGTGAAATTTTCATATTCAATAAATTGAGGTTTCTTTATATCCACTCCTATGGAACGTTGTTGATAATAATAATAATTATCTGCCAATGACAATGATTCCATGAAGATCAGCGGTTTAATAATAATTTTAATTTCATTTTCTATTAAATTTTTTAGTTCATCTGATAAAATGCTTGGTTCAAACTGTTTTGCTCCCTCCGTTATTTCATCAATACGGCGTTGACGCCAAACCTCAAGTTTAGCTGGCGGTTGAATCTTTCCAAACAAAGGTTTTATAAGCTTCCTTATATTGAAATCCATTGACAATTCAAATGCGTAAGGCATATAATGAACTTTTTGATCAATTTTACCACGAAATAATTCTTGGTTACGAGGCTCTTCTCCATCCCAAAAATTTTCCGGTATGTTGCGTTGATAAGCCGAAACACTAATAACTTTCTGCCATTTATCCCTAAATATGGTTCGAAGTCTCTGTCCAGTTAACTTAACGGTACCCTTAACAGCTTCGTCATAGAACTGTTCAAATATCGTGTTTAAAGAATGACGTACATCTAGTGATAATTCTGATGCATAATATTCGTTATGATGATAGAAATCTGAAGCTTCGGAGATACCGACAATTTTTGGTACATTATAATGCTCCATCATTTCTACTGCATATTGCTGTAGTCTATCCTCAATTTCAGGGAACCTTTCATTAAACGGCCGAGTTTTCAGAGATTCCATGTATTCTAATATTGTTTTATCTAAAACATGAAATTTTCGATCAACTTCATCAGTATCAATATCAATGTACATAAAATTAATTGGAACATAATATGCAATTAAATTAGACAAAATAGAAGTACTGACACGGTAATTCGGTCCATATAATATTTTAACTTCTTTCCCGCTTTGGATAAGTATAACGGAGATTTCATCCTCTCGAACATCATCCGGACCAAGAAAAAGATATTTAAAGATAAAACTTAAAGAGTTGTGTAGCAATCCCTGCATAAAAAAAGCAAAGTTATCTCGAAAATATGATCGAGTTTCATTTTGCTTAATAAACTTTGTTGAATTGGGATCTAATTTGTCAATTACAAAATTGGTGTTGTTTACATCCGAAGTTCTTCCTGGTTTTAAAGACAATTTTTCTTTAATTCTTGTTCTGTCACATAGGAAGTGAGACCCAAAAGTCAATAATCTGTAGAAATTATGCGCACATAAACTAATATCCTGTGTCTTCATTTCTTCTGATATGCATCCATAAGAGAATTCTGATCTCTCATCTAAGATCTTACCGTCTATTTTATGAAATCCGGACAATAGAGTTAATTCGTGTTTTAAATATGTAGAAATTGTGTTATCTGGGAACGTACATAAATCGTGATTTTCTGTTGAATTTATCCGATTCAACATATTACAAACTTCTTTTGAACATTCAGCATTATCCAATATGGTCTTCATCAAGGAGGGAGTAAACATTATAACTTGCAGGAGAGTAATAGAATAACAATTTCCAAACGTATTTTTAATACTTGCTGGCACTTCCAATGGATTTCTGATTACATCTGGTTCCGCCTCCTTATTATTATCATTCATAACTTCTGAAATAGTCCTAAAACACAAACGAAATTGGACAAATCTAAAAAAAAGAATAGAAACTAAATCAAATAAGCTATTTCGATTTTAGAGTCTGTTATATATATATATTCGCATGCACTTCGCTCCTGCGGTTATTCATTTTCTACTAATTAATCAACTAATAAATAATATTTTCATTTTGTTCACAATTTCAACTTTTTGGCAATTTCATTTTGAAATATAAATATTTTTGTTAATCATTAATTGTATTATATTTGAAATAGATGTAAAAACTTGTGGCTTTTGTTGTCATAGCAACATAAAGCTGTTGGAAAATATACAATAGAGAGTATGACTAAAGTTAAATTAGAACCACTCGGTCCTATCGAGGGGAAGAAGAAAATCAGCTCAATTAAAGCTCTTAGGATTCTAAATTTAATAACAGATACAATAAAGAATGTCAGGATTCTGGGATCAATTCATAACATTGTGAAAATTTATCGAGCAAAAAATTTAGAGACGAATAGGTCGTTAGACATCTTTTATCATTTTCTATTTCATTAATTATATTCTGTTCCAATATTTATAATTAGCTTCTTCGATACCAAGATTGCAATAGATGTTGAAAATGAATTCATAGGAGCATTGGAAAAGTATGTGGAAGCTTCATTACAGATAGATGAATTTATGAATAATCCACAAGTTAATTTTTATCTCAACATATTTCGAATAATCCCCTAATGAAGAAAGATGTTGAACGTTTCAAGCATGTAGTTTTTGTGGAACATCTTTATGCTTTCGACGAAGAGTTAACATTTCTATATTCTTTTCAATTTTTTATTCATAAACTTATTGAATTTTTTTGCATTTTAAAAACAAAAAGTTCTTCCATGAGAAGCAAGGTGGAAAAAATACCACAAATGTTTCTCGATCTGAAAGAGACGACGGGAGAAATTTGGAGACTCTTAAACCGTTACCCACAAATATATACGAGTATTGATCTGATGGTTTCTGAGGTTGGTTGGGATTGTGATGAAAAGAGTACCGAAATTATCGGTAAGTTTCCATTTAGTTGATTTAAAAAAAGAATGTTCGATATTTGTAGAAAGTTTGGAAGTGCTAAAAAAATATATGGAAGAAAGATTTGCCACAACACCAGCTGAAGATCGTGATCAAACAGATTTATTAAAAGAACTACAGAATAAGGAATTGCAAAATGATAAAACCATTAAACAATTGGAAGCTAATTTAGCGAAAGCAATGAATTATAGAAAAGATGAAATATCGAAAAGGAATGCAGAAATAACGAGATTACAGAATAACTTGCAACAGATTGAAAGAAACAGTACAGAGATGGTAAGACGATTAAAACTCGAAGCAGAGAGTCAAGAAGCGACTGATAATAAGAATAGCGAAGCTAGACGGTTCTTATAATTTCCCATATATTCTGTTTAACAAAATTATTAGATTGAAGTTACAAGAAGAATTGTCAAAATTGAAAGGAACATTCAAACAAGTTCGAACTGAAAATAGAATTGAAGAAGAAAAATTAAGGAAGGAAAAATGGAAAGAAGAAAATTCATTAGAAGATTGGTTGAGAAAATTCGATAAAGATATGAATGAGAAACAAGTTTTCACTTTTAATCATTTGAACTAGATTCATTTTGGTGATGTATATCAGGGAAATCTTGACGAATTGGAAGCAGCTTATGAAGAAGAAAAGAAACAATTAGTCTTATTAGAAGAACGATTCCAACCGTTGGAACAAGAATATGAAAAAGTTACTTAAAGATATTATCATCATTCTCTTAAATTTTATTATTCTTAGATATTAAAAGATATAGAACGACGAGAAAATAAACGTTTACTCGATCTAGCTAACTTGGAGGAACGAATTGCTGCTGCCGTCAAGATCCAAAGATGGGTTCGTCGTTTGAAACGGATGGGACTGTTTGGGAAAAAGAAGAAGAAAAAGAAGAAGAAGGGGAAAAAGGGTAAGAAAGGAAAGAAAAAGTGAAAATATTTCACTATATTCCAAAAATTAACTAACTTCTACAATGAAATAAATTTTTTTTTAATAATCTCGAAAATTCAAGTACGGAAAAGTAATTCTGATATATAATTCTATAAAATTATAATTTTCACTATTCACTTAATGGTAATGATTCAAATGATTCTATTATCTTCTACAAGTATGTAAAGTTCATGCCATATTTATACAGTAATTTCTCAAGAAATAAAATTCTTTCCGGTTGAGAAAAAATGTATTGAATTGGTGTTGATCAAAATTTTAATGAAAACGGAAAAATAATTATGCAAGCAATTCTTTTATTAGATAATATACAATTTAAAAAAGAATAAGATGAAATGTGAAAATAATTAAGAAACCATTTCAATATTTACGATATTTGGAATATATGAAATACAAAATGAAGATGAGTAAATTAATTAGTGAGATGTTTTTTTCTCTTGGAGATTTTCTCAATCAATTTCTGGTGTAAAGAGTAATGTTATGAGATTTGATAGAGGATGATTTTGAATAAATTAGAAAAGTGATTGGAGATGATCGAAAGGAAAAAACATTCGTCAACTAATCGAGTTGAATAATATGAAATGTGATAAAGAAAAGTTTTATCGCGAAGAAAATATGAAAAAGATAAATGGAAAATAAGTGATTGAAAAAAGAAAGTAGTTGTGAAAGGAAAAGAAATAATTAGGAGAAAAAAATTGAGATTAGAGGATCCGTATCTCTTGTTGAAAGATGAGGATTGATATTGTCGATTCTCAAACTTGATCGAGAAAGTGGAGAGTATCAGTGAAAATATTTATCGTAAATTGACAGAATGAACACTCGCATCTCTATAAGACTCTTCGGTATTTACAGAATAACCTTCAAAAAATGAATGAAGATAATCGAAAGTATGACGCTTCTCTGGATCTCGATCCCAACATTTCAACATAATTTCATGATAAATATGATCTGGACATAATTGTGGTTTATCGTGTCTCATTCCCGTGCGGAGACTTTGTGTTACTTCCTGATTAGACATGCCACTATAAGGGACGCGACCTCGTGAAAATATTTCCACTAATAAAATTCCATAAGACCACACATCACTTTTTGTCGAGAATTTATGATTATATAATGCTTCGGGTGCCGTCCATTTTATTGGAACTTTCATATTTGTATTATTTGGCATATATACGTCTTCTTCTTCTGTCATTAATCGGGCGAGTCCGAAATCAGCAATCTTCACATCACAATGTTCACAAACCAGAATGTTTCGGGCAGCCAAATCTCGATGAACAGATTTCTCTCTTTCTAAATATGCCATTCCACTTGCTATTTGAGCGCTCCATTCAATTAATTGAATTAAATTGGCTGTCATCGAATAATTAGTCTCATCTCGGAGAAATAAGAGTAAGCTTCCTTGACTACATAATTCAGTGACAATATACAACGGTTCTCCATCCGTGCAACAAGCATATAAACTGAAAAGACAAATTGAAAATAATTTCCAAAAAAAAAAGGAAACCTGACAAGACGTTCATGTCGTAAACGTTTCATAATATTACATTCCCGAAGGAAATCTTCTCTTGTCATACCTCCCCCTGTTGCCGATGTACCTCTCAATGTCTTGATGGCAACGTCAACTGTATTATTCCATTTACCTTGCCATACATCACCAAAATTACCAGATCCTTAACGAATTTCAAATAAATTATCTTTTAATATTATTTTTTGAAACTAACCAAGTCGCTTAAGGAAATTTAGACTATCTCTAGGAATCTCCCAAACATCTGGATCTAATTGATTAGTTATTGGACATGGTCTGGAAGCGGGTGTATTTAAAACGGCGCACAGACCATCCGCTTCCTGAGAATAATGTTCCACTAATTGTTCCAATTTGGCGAATCGTCTCCGATGTGTAATATAATACTCAGTTTCTGCAGCATTCATACGGATCTGAATGGAGATGAATTGAAATATGAAAGAATAAATGAAAGATAAACTTTATAATGTTTGATATGTTCGCCACGATAATGATCACAATCTCGAATACTCAATGAGATTAATCCGTTACATGTTTCCGAATCACGTACGAGAAAAGCACCACGTTCAAAACCTGGTTTCATCAGAGATCGTTCAGCATCTCGTCGACTTACCGAACCGTGGAACCATTGATTAGCAAATAAAGAATCGACTGGTACAATAAATTGAGATGGTACAATTCCTTTATAGATTGAATGTTATAAAAAATATCAATTAGAAATTTTGAATTTTTCTAATGAAATTTCTAACCGACTGTTCGAATTTGTTCATGGAATGCTAAAGCCCATTCTAATTGATTGTTACTATTTGATGAAGCGTCACGACGTTGTTGTTGTTCTTCATGTTGATTCTTTAATCTTTCTGCATATTCAACTGAAAGAAGAAAAAATATGAAGAGGTGATATAGATGAAAAATGAAGAACTTCCGATTAATAGTCGATCGCCAATTCGAAAAGATAATTGATTTGATGTTCTCTGTTCGAATGGCCATAATGCAACAAATATAAATAATTTAGTACTGTGTGATTTCAACAATTCGGCAGCATTCCCATCATCTACCGTATTCACTATCGTCTTCGTCCAATGTGGCGTTTTAGCTTTACCATTCTCCAATTTATTACTATTCTCATTTGTATCATTTGAGACTTGGGTCTGAAGATGTCCATCATTTCCCACATAAACATTCGGTTTCAATGGGAAATTGTGACTGAAATCGATCAAATTATTCGAGCTCTTATTTATTTCTTTTTGTGCATTGTTACTCGCATTACTCAAATTGTTCGATGGTGATATAATCGATATTTTACCATTAATATTCTGCGAGTTATTCGTTTGGGAATTGCCATTCATTTGATTCTGTATCGTCGTCGCATTCGAATGTTGATGAGATGAATTACCTTTATTCAAATTACCATTCCCACCATTTAAATTCGACGTCAACTTATTCAATGGCGTCGTTGTCACCATATCATTTTTATTACTGTTATTAGGATTTTGTTGTTGTTGTTGTTGTTGGACATTGGACCGAAATAAATGATTTCCATTCTTATTTCCATCATCGATCGATGGTGAACGATTAACATGATCATCATTTAATGACTTTTGAGGGATAGATCGATTATTGTTCGGTTTCAAAATGTTGGACCTCGTACGAATTTGTTCAGCGATAGCAATGGATTGTAATCTTCTTTTCGTCTCTTCAGCATCATGCACATGATTCAAACCATTCACATCACCGTTTTTATTAATGATTTGTGAAGAATTGGTATTGTTATGATTATTATTAGAAGTAACGCGATTACGAAGATCACGATCGCCACCACCTTTTCGACTTTTATCCTTCTTCGACAAATTGGGACCCATTCCTCCTTCACTTTCGTATTAAAAAATCGTCAAGATATAAATTTATTTCAATTTTATCTTCTCCTCTTATTATTTTCTTCGATTGTACACGAATGATTATTGGACATTTCTTCTTATTAGTTCACTCAATATATCTCATCAATATCGTTAGTCGATACAATGTAATCGTTTAACTCTTCCATAGAGACACTCTCTACAACATCATATGTGGGAAGACGATAAAAATGATGATAAGAACAATTTCAATGGACTAACTATAATGGATGGATATACAAATTTATTATTTATATGGAAATTTGACAAGAAATTTATTAAACAATATTCCCTCATCATTTCCCCTTATCGTTATCTCGATTCATATCTCCTCACAGATTCTTCATTTTCAAATATTCAGCTTATTCTTCATTTATCATCTAATCTATTTTTCTATTAATTCCACTAAATTTCTTTGAAATTCTTTTCCTAAAAATTTGCCCTTTCTCATTATTGATTGAACAAACAATCAAAAGTATTTCCCCATTAATGGATTATGTAACGTTTCCATTCATTCTTCCTTTTTCCTCCCATATGAATTCTTCTTTTCTATTACACATTTCATCTCATATCGATCATCGCACTTTCACTTCATTCTCCCACTTCCGTCATAAATCGAGAAAATTTCTTCTTTTTTTCGAAAATATTGGGATGAAATATTTTTGAGTAATATTCTGGGAAACTAAATAAAGAAAATAATTTTAATTTTAAAATGAAAAGAAAAAGAAAAAAAATTCTTCTTTCTAATTATTATCATTTCATCAATTTATTGATGAGCGTGGAAGTGAATGATTGACATTCAGTTTCAGAAGTGAATGATATTTCAACTTCTGCTTCCATCAACAACAAACTAACAACACAAATCGAATTACATTTGTCAACACTTCCTACAAATCACATTCATCAGACGAATATATATATCACTTCTCAATTCAAATTATAGAACTTCTAAAATAATGAAAGAATTTTATTATTCAAAAATTATTCCTTGGAGTAATATATCGTGTTCCATGTATATTTCGGTTTCTTCTTAATAAACATTCCTCTTCTCCTCTCTAATGGGAGAAGATGAATAAGAATTACAGTTAGAGAGAAGTTTGTTAAATTTTAGAAACTTTTGTTTCATTTCAAAAGAGGATTTTATAATATATATTATTCTCTTTATAAAAATAATAAAAAAAAATAGAAATGATAATAAAAAGGAAAATTAAAGAAGATGAAGAATGATTCATATTATAATTAAAAATTGTTTTAATAAAATGTTTATAAGAAGACGTTTCAAATGATATGATCATCATGGTCATTAATCATCTCAAAAAATTCATAATCAAATAATAATATTAACTTATAATTAATTATTCTTCATTATCATCTGAGCGGTTGCTTCTGCGTTCTCCATCATGTCAACTAAATTCTCTTCATTCAATTTGTCCAGTTGCTTATGAATTCGTTCTTCGTTCAAAATAGTTTGGGATTCTAAATCTATTTTGTCAGTTTCTATTTTTGGAATTTCTTCCTCCTCATTCATTTTCTGCTCTTTCTCACTCTCTTTGTCAGCATTTTTCTTCATTTTCTGTTCATCGATTTTGAGTTGAGATTTCCCTTTTTCTTCTTCTCCCTCATCATCATCCAACACTAAATGGTTTTGAACTTTACCATTATTTTGGACCGAATCTTTTGGTTTCCAGACATGCCCAGATCTCGAGTGAGTTTTAGTTGTCGATCTGAAGAATATTTGTACTTTTATTTGAATGAATCAAACGAAATTTAAACATTTTAATTTCCCCAGAATTTCCCTTTGTTTCATCTTCTTCCTCAATCGACCAATTTAATTCTCCTGTTACGCCATAATTCGTATCTAAACTCGTTAAAGCTTTCTTCAATAAACTCTCAATTTTAGTTTTATCTAAAGTCGATTGATAGTCGATCTAATTAAAAAATTGAAAATAAACCTTCTTCAGTAGCCGCTGTCAACCAATTTTGTGCATCTCCTGGTGTTTCCAATTTTAACATTTGACATAATAATTGGAGAATCTATTGAATCTAAATGTTTAATTTAAAATTTAGAATATATTTAACCAAATCTTCCCGACTGTCCTCAGTCCATTTTTTCAGAGTTGGGAAACTGGTAGTCGGTTTACCTCTACTAGCACGACTCATTAAATTTCTAGATGACGAAGGAATAATTCTACCAGTCTTTTCGCTATAACCATTCGATTTAGGAGTGGGACATGTTCGAATACAGGTCACTCCTGTGCTTGTTTTCGGTTTCACCAAATTATGAGTCGCTGTTAATGATCCTACATTAGGCTTTTGTCTCTTTTCCCGGATTATTCCTAATTTATTAGCCAATATTCGAACTTCTTTTTTCCATTCACCATTTGGTTCATTGACTTTAATTGAGAATAGAAATTAGGAGAAAACTTCTATTTTACACCAAAAATTAACTTATTCCAAACGTTTGCCATGGACCGTTTGGAACAATAATTTTCTCATTCTTCCTCTGAGTATTCGCCTTAATTTGAGAGAGTTTATACGATTTCAATTTTTCATCTAGAGCAGCATTCGGTGGAAATGATAACTGAGCCATAGCGTTAGATAATCCTAATCCATCAGTCTGATTGAAAATAAATTTAATTATGTTGAGAGAATGTTAAACTGATGAAGCTGTTTGGATATATTGCCGATCATCCAAAACGGAACATATCGGAGTGTCCAATAAACCACGTATATGACGCACTCGTTTAGGAAAAGGTCGATGACGATTTGCAGCAGATTTGGTCCGATTAAAAAAGGAACTTTTGGACAAATTTCCAAAACGTTGAGCATCTCTGATTCGAGGTAATCGATCTTTCGCTTTCAATGTCCTATCAACATGATTCTTCTGCCATATTGGTAGACCACTGGCAACTGGAACTCTAACAGAATTTTCCAATGACATTTATTCTCTAAATAAATGAAATGTGAAATGAAGAAATCTATTTTCCGTTAGTCTTGTGGACAGATTGGTGAAAATTCAGTGGTGGAAAAATCAATAGCTGTCATGACGATCGATGTAATTATTGTAACTAAAATAGAAATAGAATTTCATGAAAAAGTTGAATTTTTTCTAAAACAAAAATCTGTATACGGAGAATCAGTTGTTGACAGTTTCAACCAATCTTTGGATAATAATTTACTGTGAACCCTTACCTCCACCCACTATCCATTAAATGAAAACGACGGAAATTAACGAAATATTATTTTAATAAATTTCTTTTTTAGAGTTAAATAAAAAGAAATGGCACCTTGATTCCCGATATAATCTTCAACATCCAAGGACAAACCAGTTAAAGTTTTCATAAGAAATAGTCTCCAAGAGTATATCCGTCGTACGAAATCTTATTATATTGATTTCTGAACAAGCATTCCCCGAAGGAAAATTTTATCCATTTTCTTATTCACTTACTTTTATCCTTATAAGTTCCCATAAGAAGTTAGTTGCATATATCAGTCAAATGCTCCCGAAAATCTACACTCATGAACCTTAAGAAATATTATCGATTCATTGAAAGAATTATGATTCAAAAAGAAAACTCTCACCAATGTTGAGTTTATCACTAAACTCTCATTAATTTAAGAAGCACAAAAAAATTCATAATAAACTTTTCTTTATCAACCCTTATCCTCTTTCACTTCATTTCATATTTATTAAATCACAATCAACAATCGGCAAGATAAACAAGAGAATTTTTTTGTTTCGATAGTAACAAATCAATGAGTTTTAAGTTCATCAGTTTCTTTCACACTATATTAAATTGATCCATTGTGAAAAAAGAGTTTATTAGGAAAAATTAAATATTTATTTTAATTAAGAAGATGATGAAAATATATAATGATCTTTATAACTGATATTGTAATGTTGTTGATATTGTGGAACAATTAAAATTTAACAAACTAATGTTTTTTCGATCGAAACAATTAATAGCAGTTTGATAAGAAGATCTCGTAAGATATGAAAAAAGCAAAGTAGAAATTTAAATGGAACAACGACGATACCTATAATAAGAATATTAGAATAATAAATAACGAAACGAAAATATTTATGAAAAGATGATAATTGTAATAATTTGTCAAATTGTTCTGAAAATATTTCGTAATTGTCTATTTGAAATGACAGAACTTTGGGAGAGCAAACATTCTAAACTTTAAATTTCTGATAAAAAGTCCATGCTCATGGATATTGGAACGAATTGTTTTTAGAAAAAAATATAAATTGATCGCGAGGTACTTGAAAGTTGTTTGGTGATTAAATTAGATTTATATCGATAATATGAATGATTAATAATTGTTAAAAAATATTAATTTCTTTTTTTTTAACACAAAATTCAACAAAACTTTTTAAATAGAATTATTATCAGTAATTGTAAAATTACTGATTCGTTTTAAAATGAAATGAATAAAAATCGATATAAATGAATAATAACGATGAATGAAAATAATTTATTGATAATTGATTGCGAGAATACGAATTTAAGTAGATATTCTGTATCTGTGTGTGTGTGGGTGTGTGTGGTATGGATGTGTGTGAAGGAGAATGAAGAAATGATCTGTAAAAAAAAATGAAACGGATTTTATAAAGATTACGTTATGACATATGTAATTGTGTATTTACATCTATTTACAAGATATATAATTCATACTCATTCAGATGGAGAGAAACGAAAAGTTTTCATAAAGTTCATCTTATAAAAACTTTTTTTAAAGTTTCTACTTTTTATAAAAAAATTGGAAAAAACGAATCGTCTTTGGGAGATGATATTCTGTCGTGAGTAACAATGAAATTTGATTATCAAAATAAATGTAAACAATAACAATAATAAAACGGGCACATTTGATGCGCAACATTCTTCAATCGTGACGTGAAACGACGCCAAGAAAATGGAGCATCGAGAAGAATTAACGAGAAGAATTAATTCACCGGAAAAAATGACATTCATTTATGGAAGTCGAATGTACATTCGGTGAAGGTGACATCAAATCACTAGAGAACAATTTTAAAAAAAAACGCGTGTATAAAATCCGAATAGAATGAAAACAATTTCTTCTTGGTCAGTCGATATATGTGATACTTCTACAGTTTGCATTCATCGCAAGATTACAAACACTTAACCTCACGACATTCGTCTGCCACATAAATTTCATGTCACGTATTATTATACATGATTATACGGTCAAATAGTTATAGGTATCATGCTTTTCATGATAAAGAGATTATAAAAAAAAATATTTCGGGAGTAAAATAATAGAGTTCCATCATCATCATCATCATGATTAAAATATTACGAATTAGTTCTCATTGAGAAGAAAAAAGGAACATATTCGTCACAAATTGATCATACACAAATGTGCAAATGGAATTTGACTAAAATCAAATCAAAAATCATTGAAATGATTTGATGTTTTGAGTTATAGTAAAATATAACGGTTTTTCTGAATATTTCTATCGAGAAAGAGGAAAATTGTGAAGAACGATTATCGAAGTACGATTTAAAATTAAATAAAGTTTTCCAATTGTCAATAGAAACAAATGAGAACTAAAATGAGAAGAAGATGATGATAAAAAGATAATGACATAAAGAATTTTTTGTAATTGTCAAATAAAAGGAATGCGTATAAAGATTCATAACGATTCCAAATAGAATTACAGAACAGATTTTGAACAAAATTTGTTCTTTTGTCCAAAGAATGGAAACATAAATGTTTCCACAAATGTTTTTGTCAAAGATGTTTAAGTATCGTTTGGAGATAGATCGTTTTTCCCCATCTTTCTTATTTGAAATAATTTGTATTGTATGAACTTTGACCGGAGCTATGATAGTTCGGATTATAATTGTTCTGTGGTGGACGTTGATTGTTGTTTGATGTTGGACGTGAACCATAACTGGTTCTCGTTGTTGTATTATTATTATAATGAGTAGTCGGTCGACGGAAATCTCTATATGGTCGAGCTTTTGTAGTATGAATTCGAGTGTTTGATGAATATTCATAACCACTATTGGTTAAGAATGGTGGAATTTCTTGTTTGGCATCGATCAATTGATGATATAAATCTTGACAGATTCTCGCATGTGCATCTGTTACAAATGATATCGCATTTCCTTCATTACCTGCACGACCAGTACGTCCGATACGATGTGTATATTCACTGATTTCATTCGGCATATCATAATTGATAACATGACTCACATGTGGAATATCGAGACCACGAGCAGCAACCGATGTTGCTAATAAAATTCGTTTCTCATTTTTTTTAAATAACGATAATGCTAATTCACGATCTGCTTGTTGCTTGTCACCATGAATAGCAATTGCTGGATAATCTAATAAATAAAAAAAAATAAATATGAAAATTAAAATTTTATAATTATATTACAAACCATGAGTCAAAAGAAAATGCTCCAAATCATTACATTCACGTTTCGTTTCAACAAATACCAAAATTAATTTATCTCGATTAATATCAAGAATATCTCGCAAATAATCACGTTTCTCCATTGGTGCAAGAACAATGAATCGTTGAGTGATATCTTCAGTGGTGGAACCGATTCGTCCAACTGTCAAGAATACATAATTACTGAGGAATACCATAGCTAATTTCTAATCGAAATGGAAAATAATTTGAGGAATTTCAAATTAAAAAAAAAAGAACTTGAATCGAATCAGGGAAGGTAGCTGAGAACATCAAAGTTAATCGTTCTCCCACTGGTGTCATTGATGGCTCTTCTTCAACAATTCGACGAATTTGGGGTTCGAATCCCATGTCCAACATTCGATCAGCTTCATCCAAAACCAGAAAACGAATATTACCCAATTTCACATAACCTCGATTCAAAAGGTCTACTAGTCGACCTGGAGTTGCGACGAGAACGTTAATATTTCCATTTTTCATTGAATCAATATGACGATTAATTGGACAGCCACCACCTACACAATACGATCGTAATGTAGATCGATATGAGAATTTTCGACATTCTCCATGAATTTGTTGTGCTAATTCACGTGTTGGTGCGAGAATTAGAACGCGTGGTGTAGCCATTCCTTCTCGATTATATCCAGGACCTTCAATAAACAATTGATGGAGAATTGGGATGAGAAATGCAGCGGTTTTTCCACTTCCAGTTTGGGCACAGGCCATCATGTCTCGATTGGCGGAAATGACTCCAAATGCATGTTTTTGAACTGGTGTCGGTTGTTGGAAACCAGCCAATTCGATATTGTCATTCAGAATTTTATGAAAACCATAATCTTTGAACTGAATTAATAAATAATTAAAAAAGATGAAAGAGAGAAAAAAAGAGAAAGAATAATAAACATTATCGTATGTACTAATTCCATCACTTGGATTCATCTCAACAGGAATCTTCGAATACTTCTCAAAATTAATTCCAGTAACCAAATGATCTTTAAACATTCTTTCTTCTTCACGAGGATTTTTTGGTAATTGTACTCCCCATCGACTTGAAGTAGACGACGGATTTGGATATTGATGATTCGACCGTTGGAATGAAGAATAATTACGAAATTGTTGATCCTGAATCGGTTCCGGATCAAAATTATTTTGACCATCATCCATCCGATTATTCATATTGTTCATGTGTTGCATTGATTGTTGACGATTATCATAATTCCTATATCGATTATCATAAGTTCGATTTTGATATCGACCGTTCGAATAATGTCCACCACCTGAATTTCCATTCATGTTTCCACTTCGATTATATGAATTATTATTTCCATCCTCATCATTACTAGAAGTGAAAGAGAATATAAATGATTGAGAAAAAAAAGAAGAGGAAACTATTGAGGTCGACCATATCCATTTTGTTGTCCATTTCCATTATAGCCACCACGTCCTCGATCAGAACGAGTTCGACCGTTACTTCCTCCTCCACGACCTCCCCCATTAGCAAAGAATGGATTGAGATCATTTTGCCAAAATTTTTTACCGTTATTATCTAACGGGTTAGGAAGACTTCTCCAATTAGAATTTGTCTGATTATCATTAATCTGGATGAAATATTGGATTTATGAGAATGATATGAAGAAATCGACTAACATCACCCATTGTATAATAGAAGTAATTGATCAACTAAAAAGTTAAGAAAATTGTAGAAAGTAGAAATATCGAAATATCTAAAATAGTATGCTGAGGAGAGTCAATAGAAATATATCAGTTTCAATAACATCCAAAATATAAATAAGAAATTTAAAAAAAATCAAACCCTACTCAATTCATTTATATGAGAATAGGAAATTAATTTTGGATTTACTTTTTTTCGATTCAATTCCAAACTTTATATCATAGAAATACTTCGATCGTTACATTCAATCATCAATATATCAACACATTTTTTTATGAATTAATTCTCGATTAATTATTCCACTATTCGTCCACAAATATCAGGGATGAGTAAATTGAAGTTTTGTGTAAAAAGAAGTTACGCGTAGATAAGTAAAAAAAGAATTTCCATTGAGGAAGAAAAGCTGCAACGAAATAATGAAAGATACAGAATTCTCAATAGTAAACCAAGCAACGACTGTTCTCAATATATATAGCAAAATATTTCACTCTTTTTTTTATTAAGCGAATGTATTCTTTTCAAAAATAAATACTTGTCTAGTATCTAATATAAGTTCACGTATTTATATGTCCACACTGTTACGTGTGTAAAGCACATAGTAAAGATATATAGAGTTCAACTGTATATGGATATGAGTACTTTCCTTTTTAATATATATGATTCATAGACAACACTACAGTTATTTAAGATCGTACATACATATTCACACATCTATTCATAACGAATATTGACCGAGTCACTTATATTTCTTCCTACGTTCTAATAAAAAATAAATGTGATGAATACTTTTCTTTATGTTTGTAGACTGTGCCATTCAGACGAATGAAGAGGAGAGAGAAACATTTTAATTATTTATTAACATTCGTAAATGTAAAAATTACAATACATGCACACTTATTTCACATTCTCACATTGAAAATAAACTATGTCAAATATTGTGTCAAAATCATTTTGAAATAATTTGAAAATTTAGCCTGTACATTTTCCAATGATTACCCCTTTTTTAACTAATGATGACAAGTACAATACGACTGCTGCATACCTTAATGAGCTTACATTTTAAAAGTATAGTTAAAATTAATTTGGTATATATATGGCAGATAGTTAAATGTTTGTTAATTAAAGAACACATCTACTCTCATCTCTTTGTTTCATTCTATTTCTTACAAACACACTTTTATCAGTAAGATTCTTTTCCTTACAATTTGTCCAATTCTCTCTAACGTTCCCAATAATGAAGGTAAAGAAGTTTTTATGCATGTGTTTACTTGATTCTCTATAGATGTAACCACTTCTCTTTTTTATCTAATTAGTTTTTCATTAACTCCCTAGATATAAGTCGTCGTTTTTCATTTAACTGATCGATTTTCGTTCGATGCTAATTGGTTACATTTTCAAAATGTTCTGAAAGAAAAAGATGTCTTTTTTACATCTCATCCGATTAACATGTGGAAAGTGGTTGTCATTGAAATGGAGGAACAACTTAAATTATCGGCTATCCATTGACGAGGAAATGTTTCATTTTAACATTGGAAATAATTAAAAATCATAAGTACATAGACATGTATATTCTTCTTATCGATACGCCTCTATAAGAAATGTGTATTTTTTTCAAAAGAAAATTAAATAAACTCTATTTTCATTCCTCTTGTTGGAAAAGGACAATGGATATGTATGTATTTATTTATATCAGAATACCAGTAGAGATATTACATTGCTCCTTTCTCTCTTCTTCGTTTATGATGTTTACATTTAAGTATATAGACATATATTACCGAGTATACCCTCCTACATATATGTATGTGTGAATTCTTCCTTAAACATTTTATCATACTATACTGATCTGCTTAATTTAAGAGTTGCATATTATATGTGGATAGAATAGTTCTTTTCTATCTTCTGCTCGACAACTTGCCGAAATTATATCACAATAATTCTCCTACCTTACAACATCTCCTCGGTCATCTACCAGACATAAAGGTAACCAATTAAGTGTAATGTTCATTTTCATGTAACAAAATAAATTTCCAGTCCTCCCACAACTTCCATCAAGACTTCCTTCTATCTCATTGCACGAATTGAAGAAAAAATTTCAAATTCTACTAATTTGGGGACATATTTGAAAGAAGCATTATTTGTTTTCCACTTGTTCCATTGATTGACCTATAGGTTACTTGTAGGATTGCGTAATTAATAATATTTTCCCTCTCCTTCAGAACAATTTCGAAATGTGTTTAACCAATAAATAAAGAATTATAACTATTAAATAATTTAAAGGTTAATTCCCACAACATTTTTAGTTTACTTCTTAAATTAAATTAAATAATGAGTTTGAGGTTAATTCATTTAGAAGAAAATTTGAATGAGAATGTTCCACGTGCCTTTGTCGCACATTTAATATTGATTGATCGATTGTACACTTCCAACTCACATACTTTTCCATAGGACGTACAAGGAATATATTCAAATATTTTCGAAAGATAATGGTTGTGAAATCATTTATATATATATATATTATAAGATCGATTTGTTTCGTCATTGAAATTTCTTTTTTGAATTTCATTAAGGAATTTAGTACATATGTTGCGTAACCTCTTCCTTCCGTATATTTATGAGAAGATTAATTTCATTTCATTCATGAAAAGATATTATGAATGAAATTGTCCGTTATGAAAATTGTGTCTCATCTTCTTTTTCTTATTCTTGTTCATAAACGAAAAATATTTTATTTATACATGTAAATGGACAGATGTAGAATTAGTTAATAGAATTTCGAATTCGATAGACAATTCGTTGTAATATTATCCTGTAATGAGACATTTACTTTCTTTTTATATATAATTTGTCTTATGAATATTTATTTGTTACGTACATGCCCTCCCGATTATGTATTTGAGTCAAATGAATGGTGAGATGTGCATGGGGCTGGGAGGATAAAGAGAAAAAAGAGGATTATTATTGTGAGGAAAAAAAAAGAAGAATTGTTCTGAAACTAAATGCATTGCAGATTGATGAAATAATAATTGGAATAATAATATTCTATTTCTCTATATATCTATCTAGTCCAATAATAATTATTTTTCCAGTTCCAAATAGATCTCATTTCCTAATATCCTAACAGTTTTTAGATTATTTTCTATATACTATAACTATAACATCCATATCATCATCAACAAATACAATTTCCCTAATATTTCTTAATCGGATATGACAATCATTTATTTGAGAGAAAATTAATTTAAACGAAGAAGATTCAATCAATTCTATTATTCATACCATTTTCCATTATTACATTCATCTCAAATTAAAAGTTTGACTCATTTGAAAGTGAAACGGTGATAAGAATAATATATCATTTAGATGAATAAACGATGAAATGGTTGAAATGGAAATGCCAACGAGTACAACAAAATTACACCATATGACTCTGGTCGATTTGCGTACTGTGGTGACAGTATATGCTGTAGATGATCAGCACAAATCGATAACAAAAGGATGTTTGACATTCATTGTGGATGAATATATTAGTCAGTTGAAATCGCAGTTATTGTTCGAACGACATCTAGCAGAAATGAAGAATCAAACGGAGACTTATGTCAAAAGATCGAAAAATCGAAACGGTCAATTGTTTGAGATGAATTCGTCGAATGATCATCAGGAATTGTATGCGGAAGATCAAGAATCGACATATAATAATTATAAGAATGAGAACCATGTGAAGAATAGTCTTTCGGGTGAATTCTTTGAAATAACAGTGAAAACGAATGATCATTTTATGCCAAATGTTCGCTATTGTGTCGATTCGACAACCAACGATTATTTACCGTTAAGTGACGACAACGTTTCAATGACGACATTCATCCTTCAATTGACTGATGATCAACAACACGTCTTATCTTCCCACAATATCGGCAATCATGCTTGCATTCGAATCAACGAGAGAATTATAGATTGTTTTGATAACGGTCAACGATATCGTTTCGAATGCCAAATTAGTAATACATGTGATCAATTATGGAAGATATTAGTTCAATTGAATAAGCATAAAGTGGAATTGAGGAATGCAGTTGAACTGCCATCAATTAATTCACATATAGACAATTCTTCTAATATCGAACATAATTCCGACAACGAATTACATAAATCGGAAGATTATGATTCTAATGAACGAATGAGATATATAGATGGAGAAGAAGAAGAAGAAGAGGAGGAAGAAGAGGAAGAAGAGGAAGAAGAAGAAGAAGAACAAACGGATAATAATCATATGAATTTCGTGTCATCATCATCTATAACTGGAACGACATCTGATTCCATCATCTCTCAAAAACAAAAAAGTCGAAACGGATTGATTGGTCGTCATAAATGGATCAATTCATCGAATGATGAAAATGATTCAATGACGAAGAAAGATGCAATTCAAATGTATTCTTCATTATCCTCTCTCAATCGCATTGAGGATAGTTGTGCAGAACGAATTGATAATGGTGATCATCGACAAATACAAATAGAAAATGGAACTGATTGTCCTCAAGTTATTGATGATCGTGACGATATGGAAGATGTATCGAAAATGGATTTAGATCAAATGAATCTTCATCATTCATCCTCATTAGATCATGAGGGAGTGAATGGATTGAATGAACAAAGTTTATTAATTTCCATTTTTTTTTGTATTTTCAAATATCATCTCTTTAATTCAAATAGATATGTGGTCTGATTGTAACATGAATACTGGTGCGAGACATTATCTTAATGGTTCTACTTCATCAGAGATCTCGTCTTATCATTACGATAATTATGTTTCAGAATCACAACGAATATTCCTTCCATCACCAACTCGATCTAATCTTCAAGAGATTGTACTTCGACTACAATCCGAATCGATTAACAATCGAAAAGATGATATTTCTGTTGTCATCTCTGAAATGAATTACATTCCAAAACTGATCAATTTGTTCCATGAGGCGGAGAAGTCCAATTCCATCGAAACTTTAGAACGATTATATTTGGTCATTCGTTCCATGTTCTCATTGAATCATGAGCCAATCATCAAAAGTTTGTTGAATGATTCGACAATTATGGGAATTATGGGAATGTTGGAATATGATCCTCATCGTCTCACTCAGTTATTTCATCGGAAAATATTGATGGATCAGAGTCATTTCAAAAATATTTTCGAACTTGATGATAATGATCTCAAAATGAAGATTATCAGTAATCATCAATTACAATATCTCATCAATGTTTGTTTGCCAAATATGGTGGAAGATAATATTCCAACTACCAGTTGTTTATTAAAAATTCTCAATGAAACCAAATCGTCGATAGCGAATGCATTGGAAGTTAAAAACGTAATTTTTTCCCTTAACATTATTTTAACTGTTGTAAATTCTTTTAATTTTTTCAATTATTTATTTTAGAATGATTTGAAATTTATGAAGCAATTATTCCGTCAATTGAATAAGAATATTTCAAATAATAATGATCAAGTAGAAACGATCAATCGACGACGAGAATTGTGTCGTTTCTTGAAAGAATTTTTACATCTTGCTACTCATATGTCCGATACTGGCAAAGAGATATTTATGAGGAAAGTGGAATTATTAAATATTTACGATACAATTCATTCATTATTGTTGAATGATGACAATGTGGTGAGATGGTTGGCTGTTGAAATTTGCACGTTGACTATCGAACTCTGTCCAAAAATGTTTCTCGAACATCTAGCCTGTATGAAATCAGCCATCAATAGAAGTGCAAATACCGATGAACATATTTCTGATGTGATTGTTAATAATCGTCAACCTCATTACCATCAGAATAGTGTTAATCGAATTATGAATCATAACAATGTCGATGAAGAGATGGAAATGGAGAATCATATAGAGAATCGTAATTCAATTCCAAATAATGAAGATGATGACGAAATTGAAGATGATGATGATGATGATTCGAATGAAACATTAATCTCATTACTCATCAATGAATTGGAACATGATCCCGATCCGTATTTTAGTGGAGCTCAAAATATTTTCATTCTATTTCGTCGTTTGTGGGACAGTGAAATTCCAATGAATAATGTTCGTTTTATTAATAATCATTTTGATAATTCATGAAATAATTTTTTTAAGAATGCAGAAAAGTTGAATCCAGTTCTTGAATATTTTTATGATCAATCCATTTCCGTATTGATCGCACCAATCTTCGCTAATATTTCCAATGGGAAAGTTGAGAAACGTTTGACATTTATTCTTTCTTCAATTATAATTCGTTTTCTTTTACAGAAACTTTTCGGAAAGCTCAATATGCTTATATTCTTCTGGAAATGTTGACATATATCACATCCATGCATTTCCCATACGTCAGTGAGTTCTTTTTCGAGAAGAATGTGATTGAACGAATTCTTTGTTTGTTGGATTCCAATCATGAATATCTACAAATATGTTACTTTTACTACTATTTATTATCTATTTATTTATTTTATCAATTTTATCAGCTGTTATTCGATTCTTCAGTAATTGTTTACATGTAAAGAATGTGGCATTTCTCCGATATCTTCTGGATACTCGATGTGAAAATATTGAGAAAATCCTCAAAGTTTATATTGCACGAGGAGCGAATAAGAATGATATGTTTAATTCATGCATCTTAAGTCTCTTTTATCGAATCAGTCAAGTTAAATTTAAAATAAATTTTATCGTATAAAAAATTTGAATTTTGTTTAGTGTACGAAATTATTGCGACGAATGTGTCGAACATTAATCTCGAAAATGCATCGAATAATCAGAACGCTTGACGAAAATGAAGAATTTGATTGTTTTATATTAATGATCGATTGGAATATTCTCCTAGATATCAGATACACTAGTTTGTTTAAAGAGATCACTCACGTCATCGTATCATCGATTGAGAAACGGTATGGTGATCGTTTTAGTGAAACAGCATTAATAACATTGAGGAATTTGAGAAGAATCATCAGAAATATTTCTTCGAATATCACAAAAAATTATTTGTTGAAATCCGACTTCTCTTTCAATGGCAATGCGATTAATGGAGGGACGGAAATGATGGCACGATATCAGAATGCTGAATCGGAATCACAATATTTCGGGACGGATAATGTTGGCAGTGATGATGATGAAGATGATGAAGAAAATGAAGAAGAAGTTGATAATACTTATCCCAAATACGATGCTGAAACGACAGAATTATTAAAAAGTCGAGGAGGATTAATGATGAATAGTCAGGAATTAAATGAGAAGAAAAATCAATTGGCAAATTTGAGAAATAATATGAGGAATGTTGAAGAATATCCGGCTAGTCCGTACGATGTTCAAACGATGATGTTAACTGACAATGGACTAAAAACTCGTCATATTGATGAGATAGATGATGATAATGTATTTCCGGAAGAACGTAACAATTTTACAGGATCAACTCATCATAACAGTTTCCTTATAAATAATTTGAATTCAGTTCCAAGAATGAATCGAAAGAAGAATTCTTATCGCAATAAGAGACCTTATGCAAATGATGATGATACAAATGAAAATCATGATGAACATGATCAAGAAGAAATTGATAATGAAATGGACGAAGGTAAAACATTAAACAATTCATGGAAGAAGTATAACAGTCGAAATGTAAATTATGATCAGAATGAAAATCGTCCGAAAGGAAAGAAGCGATTGGCAGCCCAACGGAAATTGACATTGAAATTTTCAAGGAAAGATCTCGACGGAAATAACGATGGAAATTTTCTTGAGAATTTTAATGAGAATGATTTGGATGAGAATAATCCTGACGAGAACAAACCGACAACGAGCACTTCATTTAAATCGAACTCGGTAAACAGTTTACGATTTGGATTATCTTCCATCATTAACGATGATCATGAGAATCACGAAACGAAGACATTCGTTAAATCCTTCAATTCTCACGAACCAGAAGAACGAAAAAAAATAAAATTATCAGCTTTCTCATTAATTAGTTCAGATAAGAAGAAAATTAATTCAGCGCCCAAAGTAACAAATATTCGACAATTCAACAACAATACATCTTTGAATGACGAAGAGAATGTGAAGGAGGAGGAGGAGGAAGAGGAAGAAGAGAATAAGAAGGAACATGTTGAAGAACATTCAAAAATAACATCATATTCTCGTCATCACGAAGATGAGCGACATTCCTTGCAATCATATTTTACACAATATAGTTCACCAAATGGTAATGAATCTGATGAAGAACAAGATGAGACAAGAGACGTAGTTGTTGAAGGGAGAGAGGAGGTAGTAACGACAATAACTGATAATGAATGACTGTAGTGATCGAACAATAAATTCCACAATCACAAAAATGAATAATAATCTCGGTGCTTTTAGATTAATTTAATGAAGAAATTTTTGAAATTTCTTCTCAATGAAAAAGGAAAATCGTTCGGATTTTTGTGCATTTCCACTGCGATTATTTGGAATATTACAATGATCTCTTATATATCATCTATAAAATGAACATTGTACAATTCATAAGAAATAAATAAATTATTGTAAAAATTTTCTAATATCTCCCTCAATGTATGGTTCTGTTTACCATGAAAAGATTTGATTGATTGATCTATCATCATGATCATCTCCCAATTTTACATTATCAATTTTCTCTTTTCAACCCGTTTCTCAGTTTTCTTTATTATTCCTTTTATACCACATCCAAAACGATTCGGAATGATTATTAATTTTTTATCATTCGGAAAAATTATCAATACTTGCCAGATAATGTAAATTCGCCCGATTTGCAACTATTATAAGAAATACGAACAATCCATCAATTTCTCTTTATTCGCCAAATGATCATTAGGGAAATCCATCAAATTCCTTTCTTAAACCGTTTGAATAGTAGTTCGTTAATCGTCTGATTGAAATTACATCAATTTTCCATCTCCCACAAAAAAATTTAATTTTTTATATTTTTCTAATCAGTTTTCCTTTATATTATATATTCTCTCTTCCTTTTCTATATATTTTGAGATTTCGTTTAATTAAAATTAAGTTAACATTGAATCGTTGTAATAAACTCGAATGTTCCATCAACTCTATGGGGGACAGACAATTTGGAGACCATAGACTCTCTATGTCATAGAGGATATAGTCTATACAACATTTACAATATAGATAGTGTGTTTTAGGTATTAGGGAGTCTCCGAATTGTCTCTCGTTCCAATTCTATACATCGATTTACAATTTCTTTCAGCGTAATCAGGAAATGTTGAATAATTTAAAATGTTTTTGTTTAATGAAAAATTGTTTGGTCATCAGTTTACTGAAATCATAAAAAAGTTGAAGCAATTTTCAATAAAAATTATTTGTTAAGAATAAAATCTAAATTGGAATTAGAAATCGATAGAAATAATGGAAAATAAGAAATAATTAAAAAGAAGAGAGAACATTGACTAATTGTGGAGTAAGTTGAAGCAAGTTGATCAGAGTAGAAGATTTGTCAATGAAATGATTGATCTATACTGAATTTAAGATGGAAGGAAAAAGAGGGGTAATATATACTCGTTTATTTGTTCATACTTTTTGTGTAGATGAAGAAATACGAAAAATGATTGTGGGTGTCGGAAAATATATGTGAATAATTAAGGATGACAATTAAAGTCAATAAATAGTCAATGAAATTGAGAATGATCATGATTGTATGAAAAAAAAAAGAAAGTAGAACGGAGTGTTTTAGAAAAGAAAACGAATTATTCATTCGAAAGATGAATAATGTGAATATTTAGCGATTTATTTCTGAACAGTAAGAAGAAAAGAAAAGAAAAGAATAGATGACGTGTAAGAGAGGAAGGAGTGTATATGAAGAAGACGAATAATAATAAAATTGAACAAATTATTGATTTTGGATGGTAGCTGTTAACTTGAAGAAGCGAACGAATTTTACGACAAGATTCATGATGAAATACCAAGAATTGACAGCCAATGATGATTTCGCAATAAAATATCTCCAGATGAATACAGCCAATATTAAATTTGAGCACCAACGTATAATTTGTAAACTATTTGTTTAGGGATGATGAATGAAAAGGAAGTTGAAGAGGAAATGGAAAGGAACTTTCTTAAATGACGTCTTGCATTTGGTATATCACCCATCTTCTCATGCAAAAGACAAACTTTCGTTGCAATGACATACGAGGAAAGAAATGATTCTTTTGTAACGAATTTATCTGTCACTTGAATGTTGTAGAACTAATGGTTAGGAATGAGAGAGAGAGAGAGAGAGAGATAGAGTATAAGAATTCGAATGATATTTCATAAAATAAGAACTAACACACTGATCGATGTCGGATAAAGTTCGAATGATTTTCAAATGATTCGATGTAAATGATTCGTTGAGTTCAATGTCATTTTCCATTTCTTCGAAATGATCATTCGAATTCGTTCCACTTTCATTAGGTGTTCCTGTTGTTCCTGTATTGGCATTTCCTGTATTATTCGCTTTCTTTTTCTTCTCGTCACATTGTTCATTAGTGAGATGTAACATGTTCCATATGAGTCTCCTAATCATCGACGCATAAAAAGATGCCAATGTGGTAAATGGTGAGACGATGAATTCATGTGCATCAAACATCGTTAACATATTCGGATAGATATCTTGATATGTCGATATGGCATTGGCAGGACGTCGTCTAGCCGCTTGCCACATGTCATGCAAGACGGCGGGAATGATACATGAAATAATAAAAGAAGGTCGTTGTCCAAACATTTGAGGAGCGGAACTCGATGTTGACATGTTTGGACGTCGAAAGGCATGTTCCAATGGAATCTTCTTTGTTATACGAGTCACCATATCTATAGAGGAGACTATTTGAAATAAAAAGAAATGAAATGACCAAACCAAGATTATTCCATAAAAATGGATTTTTATTACCGATAGTTGATTGTAGAATGAATGGTCTACCATCTTCCAATTCTTCACTTCTCTTATCCACATAATATAAAGAGACCAATGTCAAATTGGCAACAATATCAGCCGGTGTCACATCCATCAATATGTTATGGATATCGATCTTTCTCTCACAATTCGATACCATACTTCTCAAAAATCCTCGACCAGTCTAGAAATAAATGATATGAGAATGAAAAAGATAAAAAAGAAATTAACTGCAATTATTAATTGACTTGGTCTATTAAACTTTTCAATATAACCGTCGTACGGTTCCTGAATAGTTGATCCTAATGTCGGTAATCGAATGAGCACATGTTTAACTGATCTCTCATTCACATCAGAAGAATTGAGATGATGATATAAATATTGTTCGCTAAACCACTTGGTTATATGATGCATCAGATCACTCATATGATAACAAGAAGTCTTTTTACTTCCCAATAATTTCATAATATATGATTTTCCCATTCGATCTAACATTTCATTCGACATCCAATTCAATATTCCAGTTAATCGTTTTACTGGAAGGAATGTTGCTGATAATAACAATTCTTCATTTCCTTTCTCATCCATATCTTTCTTCTCATCCGATTGTGGATTGTTCGAGAATTTTTTCTCATCCATTAATGATCGAAATAATTTGAGAGAAATTAACGAAGTAAAATGTACGATACTTTTTAACGAATTCATTCTTTTCGACAATTTTAATAAATTCTCATAGACGAGACAATTGATCAAAAGATTCTGACGAAAACTACCACATGCCGTCTCTGCTGCAGCATGAATAATCAATTCGATCGAATACAATTCGATATGTTTCAATAATGAATTATTATTCAATTCATTTTCATTTTTTATGACTGATTTTAACCATGGTTCTGAGCGACTACTCATCAACTCGCCACCTCCAACTTCAGGAGAACTCATAACATATTCATCTCTCGTCTTCAAATTGCGTAGATCGAACGATACAATTCGAATATTTTCATAAATACTCTTCTTTCCTTTCTTCTTATTCACATCATCATATTTATTGAGCAAATTGAAAATTTCGTGAGTCTTCAATTCCTCAAATCGCTCATTTGCCGTCAAATTGTTTTTGTTCCGTATCACGAGATGAATGATTGGATATCTATCATATTTCACACATTTAACTAATAGTTGATTGAGAATTAATTTCCCCAAATAACCGGTGGCACCGGTCAGAAGAATGTGAGACGAAGAGAAGAAACTCCGCACCAATGATTCATTTAACGGATCGGTATATTGGCAACCCTTGTCTTTATCGAGGTCAGGATGCATCAATCAAAACAATGGAACGACCAAAATATCGTCTCGTATTATCCGTCGATATTGACACTTTCAATCTATCCGTCTGACTTTCTCTTTCACAATCTATCTGTCTCTTTTCAAGTCGAATAAAGATTAGCTTCACTGAAGATGTTACATATAAATTATCGCTACGTAATGATATTTGTAGGAATAGTATTGATGTTCATATGTGTTTGCAAACGAAATGGAAACGTTCTGATATTCGTTAAAGAAAATACAAAAATGGTTTGTTCATTTTTAAAAGATCAATAAATTATTTTTGGTAGTTCATTGAAAATTTTAATTGGAAAGAAGAAAAAAATTCATTATTTCTTTTCTCTTCCTTTATCCTTTATACATCAACAACACGAACGATATAAGAAAGATGATCACTTATACATCGAACGTCAATCATCACCCTCATCATCATCATTTATATCGTTGTATCCAACAAATTATGGTGCGTAGGGAAATCGAAAAATAATTTCTCTTAATAATAATTCCTTTCCAATGGGATTATGAATGACACAACTTACACACACACATATTTACCCATACATACACATACATACACATTCATACACACACATACACGCACATTAACACATGAATGCACATTGGTCGTATAGAGAGAGGGAGATGGAGACTGGAAGAGAGAAATATTATATATTTCCTTTTCTAAAGAAATACAAAGAATTATATATTTATATATAATTCTTTCTATATATATATCATTCATATCATATATGCCATACATTATGATTACATATCATATATGGAATACTTGTAATAAATTTCGGATTATGTAAAATCGAATCATATCACTTCAAATTTCTTTATTTACATTATATTTCCCTCAATTTTATTTTAACAAAAGAAATTATAAAGATAAATAAATAGATATATTTATTCTTTACCCACTTTCTTCAACTGTACTTTCATGCATTAAATGTCAATTCTTTTTTAAATGGCAAAAGTGAAAAGATTATTATTTGTTTTTTTTTTCTTCCCAAAATCAATTCCACCTTATAGCGATGTATTTATGTTCCCTAAATAAATAACTTGAAACTAAATAATAATTGTATTGATGTGAAATGGAGATTAAGAAAACAGGAATAAATTAAATGAATTTCCTCTTGAATGAAAATTAATGGAAATTAACTATTCTATTTAAGCATTTTCCAGTTGGGAGGAGTGCATGCACTTGGATGTAGTGTAAAAGTCAGATCTTGTTCACATAATTAACGGATGTTGAATAAGAAATAGCATTTTTTTAAGAAGAGTTATCTTATCAAATATAATTCACTTTCTCTTTTGGAATTGAGAACGGGAAAAAAAATAAAAGTCGTGTTGGCACCATCTCAACATTGTGTCAATATTTCTCTTTGGTAATTATCTTTCAATTCAGTTATATAGCAATTTTCCGTCGATTTCCATTACAATAACGTATCGAACAATAATGAGTTTGATTCAGCCAATTTGAAGATTCAACTCAATAAAATATGTACAGAGCCGGACATTCTATTTATCTATGAAGTGGCAAATGTTTATGAATAACATCCGTTAAATTCCTAATCATTTCCAAACATGTTGATCGTCCATGTCTCCACTTTGTTACAATTTGTTTCAAATTACAATTTTAATAGTTTATTATCAAGGTCATTCTCGTATGATAATTTCTCCTAATTGTCCAATTAACAAATGTGTCATTAATATTAATCAACTGATCAAATTAGTTATATGTCCAATTAAGAAAGATTTTCTAACAATGCCAAACTGTTGAAAAAACTGAGGAACTAACTAATAAACATATGTCCATCCTACTAACTTGTTAATGAAAAGATAAATAGTTAAATAAATAAGTAAATTTTGAATGTCAATTTCCTGCCACATCTCTGGCACTGTACAAATGGATAAACTAACAAATTTCACAGATATCTATGTAGAAGCATGCCAAGGATTACGTGTTCGTATGTGAATGATTCATCGATTTCTTTCACATGAGAAGCTTAAAATTTAAAACGTGAAAAATTACAGAGATGGAAATTTATTGAGAATAAGACCAATCAAAGAATTTTACGTTAGAATAGTGTTGTTGTTGTTAAATATTCGAAAAGGATTTGATGTCATTTTCTTTTGTACTTTCAACTGAAACTTCAAGATTTACATATGTTCTTGTTGATAGATTTATTTGCATTTTCTTATGTCGCCTTTTGTTGTCAAACTGAATATTTATATGTTCTGTCCTTATTCAATTGTCTCTTCAATATTTTGGATATATATTTGTCCTGTTGAATCATAAGGATTAAAGTATATGTTGGGCGTATTATCCAGTTATAATCTCCACATTTCGATTACTTTTCCTCTTTTCACATTTTACTCTTCCAGTACTTACTTGTTTGGCTCTTGTCGAATTGAAAATATAGAGGACATTAATTTTCAATTAATTATAAAACTATTTTCGACACGTTTCATTCAAATACGTTTACAAAATTTTTGTTTAATTTTCTCTTCCATATAGACAAATTTTAAGATAACGGAGGAGAATCTTCAGTCACATACAAATACTTCGAATAACAATCGCGTAGCAATGGCTCACGAATAGTTTAATTTTTTAATTTCTTTTAAATCATCATGTCATTTATAAATATCATTGACGATGTTAGCGATTACTTATTCAAATTGTTACTCATAGGTGATTCGGGTGTCGGCAAATCATGTCTATTATTGCGATTTTGTGTTAATTTTTTTTCTTATTAAACTTTCCATTAATTTCTCGCTTTATACAGGACGACATATTTACCAGTAGTTACATCAGTACCATTGGTGTGGATTTCGTTAGATAAAATATTGTATTTGCTTAATAAATTCTTTTTTTATCTAGAAAATAAGAACGTTAAATATTGATGACAAATCTGCAAAATTACAAATCGTTTATTTATTCCTTCGTCATAATATAACGTCTTAATTTCATTCGACAGTGGGATACAGCTGGACAAGAAAGATTTCGAACAATTACCTCTTCCTATTATCGAGGCGCTCAAGGAATAATTATTGTGTACGATGTTACGGACATGGTTAATCACTTTTAAGTCGTAGAAGATTTTTATGTGATTTTTGGTATAGGAAACGTTTAATAATGTGCGACAATGGTTGACGGAAATTGATCGATATGCAAGTGAAAATGTTCTGAAATTACTTGTTGGGAACAAGAGCGACTTGACAGATAAAAAGACTGTCGATCACGAAACAGCTAGCGTTAGATTTCTTTCACATTCTTTTTCTTAAAATATTCTTAAAATAGAAATATGCCGAACATCTACACATTCCATTCTTAGAAACAAGCGCAAAAGATTCGACGAATGTCGAATTGGCGTTCTACCAAATGGCCGAAATGATCAAAGGAAAATATAAGCCAAATCCAACAGAAAACGCCTCAAATATTCAGCCATCAAATGATCAGGAAGACGTACCAGTACCGGGTGGTTGTTGTAAGTGAAATTAGAAGAGATTATTATTATTTCACTAGAAATTAAAAGTGAATTTTATAATCCTTTCCTAAATTATTCTTTCGAAACTCGCAACAATATAATCAATGAAACCGAGTTAAAGAAAATGATAGATTACGTGATTGTGAACAAACAATTAATAATGTTTATAAATTAATTTATGAAAAATTTAAATCTTCCTCATCATATCATAACATAATAATTCTTCATTTTTATTGGTTTCTTGGTTTTATGCCGCTCATTTTTTTCAGATCTTTTCTCAACTATTAGTCGATCCATTATTCGTTGCGTTTAAATTCATTTTTGGAATATTGAAAATTCCACAATATTTCCATGCCAATATGTTGTCATCAAAATAATTTAACATAGTATATGTACGTTGTCCATCTATTACATGTCTATCGTCAGTAGAATGTTTAAGTGGAGTCCACAATGAAATCGTCCGATAAGATTTAACTCGATTTTACAATTAATTTTATCTGTTAAATTTTTTTTGAATTCAAATTCTGATTTTTTTTCCTTAAACATGATTTTTCAATTACACAACTGCGAGATGATGAATTATATATCTAAAAATGTTTTTTATTAGGGTTTATAAGTATAATTATTTGAAAGAGTTACCAACTTCATGACAACTTAAATGGGGATAATGCAAATTTACAGATATCAAAGAAAGCGTGATTTTGATTGATGCATAAAATTGATGTGATTTCAACGATGGTCCGTTTTGCCCATATCAATAATTCTCATCTTTTTTTAGAGGGTTCTCTTTAGTAATCGTTACTTCGTTTATCAGCCATTATATTTAATTTTTATTTTCTTAAAGAAATCATCTTTTTTTTTTTTTAAATTATAAAATAAATAACCCTCGGGGTAAATTAAAAAGAAAATGAGATAGATCACTGTTCAAATTGTCAGTGATAAGTTTTCTTCCAATGACGATTTCATCTCGTAAATATTCCGGAATATGAGAAGTAATGTCGAAGTTAGAAGAAATGTAAAGAGCTTCATCGAAAGATTCAGGAACACCAATCGAATAATAAGAACAAAAGAAGATAACCGGATTGAAAAAATGTTTACACTGGAGAAAAGATGGAAATGATAAATCAGATTCCTCGATAGACTGAATTTTTTTCAAACATCTTTGAACAATGAGAAGACTAAAGAGTTTCAATCCACAGATATTTTTGATAATAAGATTGATATATTTACAAAACTTTGCTCTGCTAATATATTTTCAAGAAAAATTAGGTCCATCCGATATTGTGAGAAATTTAAAGCCACCGAAGCTCGTCAATTTTTTCTTTACATTTTTCCTTTTCTTCTAGAACATCATATAGATCCTCTTTTTTTCCGACATACAATGCTCTTGATCAAAGCTATTAGAATTTTAAGTAATTTTTTAGATATGATTCCATGTAAGTCTCACGGCTTCTACAACTGGTGCACTAGTATTATCATTGGGTTAACGGACTCGGAGTTGAACCTGATCCTCTTCTTCATAAACAGTGCTTTTATGGGAGAAGTGAACTACGGCAATTTTCGTACATTCTTAGTCGTTCCGATTATAAAAAGTTCTTCTTCAAATCCAAATTTTCCAGAATCATACCGTCCTATCTGTGTGTCTAGCTGTCTAGT
>JALJEE010000704.1:0-20223 GCA_023231475.1 Seison nebaliae
TTCTCCATAATTAAGAATCTTGAATTAAGATTTTCAAATAAAAATTTTTGTAATTATTTAATTATTTAATAGCACATTTTTTTCTAAGCTTTACCCAAATGTGAAAATGGCGTGAAACCCTGAACTAGAGCAAGTACTGAATGTCAAATCCTTCAATCACGCATTTATGTTTTGTTTAACCCTTTAAAAACAATAAAAACACCAATTTTGGTTTTTCTGTATAACATCTTTTGTTTCCCATTGTTATTCGTAAAGAGATATCTCCATGTAATTTTTCTCTCATCCGACATATACAGATTATGAACAGTTCAACAGTCTTGCAAAATTTTTCTGCTAATTTTATTTTCTCTAACAATTATTTTATATTTTTGATTTCCTTTACGTTCTGCCTCATAGGGATTTCAGGTCTTAAATTTAAAAAACAATATATTACATAACATTATTTTGTGATATATTTGCTTTTTCGATCATTAAAGGTAGTTAACTCCGGAAGAACATGAATAGATAAAAATCGAAATCCAACATTCGTTTAATTACACAGACTTCATGTATCCCAACGAAATATGAGGACTCAAAACATCTGAAGTTGTCCTGCCAAAATTATCCTCCCACGCCGGGAATCGAACCCGGGCCGTCGCCGTGAAAGGGCGAAATCCTAACCCCTAGACCACATGGGAATATAAAAGTATTTTTAAAAAATTATATATCCTTAATCAATTGAATCTAGGAATTTTTTCCCCTGCTTAGCAACTTCATCCCCCCTTTTTTACCAAAAATTAAACATACGAATTTTAGCTGCTCATTTTTTCCATTGTGTTAAACTAATGAACGACATTAAGCATATAGCTGATAGTTTTTTTTTTCAGAAAACGTGATAATTGAAAGAAAATGTTCAAGATCTAAAAATATACTCTTTATCTAAAAAAATGTTCTTGGTCTAAAAAAATGTAAGATAAAAACTGAATAATTGACCTATTTGTCAATCAATAAATTTCGGCAATTAATAGAATTCACTGTTACATTTAAAAGATATCTTTCAGACTTTCCAATCAATTTCAATCTTGTAAAGCACAAACGGTGCTCCTAATTACGGAAATATTTTTTAAACAGAGATCAGAAGATGATAACTGTATATAAAATTAAAAATAAGATCATAATGCATTATCATTATTATTTTGTTTCATAATGCCAATTGTATCATTCGTACCCAGGAGACATCTTAGTCCTAGACGAAATGTATTCATTTTATAAAAGAAAGAACAATGATTCTGGAAGCACGGCGTGGACCTGCAGTCGAAGAAACACTGATAAATGTAATGTTAGTATATGTTTGACTGAAGATTGGAAAATTCAATCAGTCAACCATCATCATTCTCATGAATCCGATCAATTGGGCGTCAAAAAAATTGAAAGTGAAGAACCAAATAACAGAAGCATCAATAATGGCCGAACCGCCATCGTCAATCGTCGCCAGAACCCTGGGAAAATAAACAGAAGAAGTGCAATATACATTCGGGATGATTTCTTCAGTTAAGAGAAATATTCGAAAAAAACAATCAAAATCATCCACGAACAAAAGTGAAGAAGAATATCTGGCAGCGTTTGGAAATTTCAAGGAAATTGTCAATCACCAACGGGAGACAGTAACAATAGATTTTAAACCGCCCGCAATCAATGCTTGGGGAAGAACTTTTAAGAACTGTCAAATACATGGGTGTTGTTTTCATTTGGGCCAATCTATCAATCGACAGGCAAGAAAACTTTATTCATGGAGAAGAAAAGTTTTCGAACCGAAATCAAATTGCTACAAGCATTATCCTTTTTGCCGTATGATGAAATTCAACCAACCTTTCAAAAAATTGCTCAAATCTGTTCTCCCGAAGCAAGAATTTGTTATGAATATTTGGAAACAAATTACATAGGGTTTCGAAGCATGGGAGGGTTCACAATGCCGTCTTTTCCTCCTTCCTTAGGATGCAATTATAATCGAATAATCTCAAATCGTCCGCGAACGAACAAAGGAAATGAAGGAGGAAATAGTGCCTTGAAATTTATCATACCCAGATGCCATATGGACTTATCAAAAATTGAACAATTAATATTGAATATATTTAATATGGAACAAATGACATTTCAACGGACAATAAATGGAGAATCACGAAGATTACCGCAGAAGATGTGAACTTGTTCATTAAATTATTATTATACTTATATAGATAGATTATATAGATCAAGAAAATATTTTTAGATCTTGAACATTTGCTTTCAATTATCACCTTTTATGAAAAAAAAATGTACGCTATATATTTAATGTCGTTCATTTGTTTAACACAGTGAAAAAAATGAGGGGAAAAAATTCCTATGTTTCATTTTTTGTAAAAAAGGGGGATGAAGTTCCTAGGCAGAGGAAAAAACTCCGATAACCAATCAATTATATTCCAAATGGAAATCGGAGAATTATTGGAAAGTTAAAAATAAGAATAAAAATAATTAAAACAAAAATGAATTAAGTACAATAAAAGATAAATATTACATAAATATTTTCAATGAATACCGCTCAATAGAACTATAAAAACAATGATAAACCATTACAGGATCACTTCACGCAATATAATGACACGTATGAACCTTAGCATTGGACGATGGTAGCAAATTAATCCTCATGATGAAATAAAATGAATACTCTCGTAAAAAATGTTATTTTAAACTATGTGTCAACGTGATTTTTCGGTATAACATTAATTATATGTTGTAATGTCACCCAAAAGTCTATTATATTATTGACTAATTTGACAAGCAATTAATAGAATAAAACAAGGATAACAGAAATTCATTGGAAATGGCGGTACCTAAACAATAATTTTTGATTATTTTTACCGACCAAAACCGTATAAAATTGATCGGACTTAACTTAATAAGTTAATAAACTACAGATAATTAATAGTTCTCAATGGAAGAAAATTGAATGATAGTTATTTCGTTGGATGATAATTTGAATGGTTAGATAATTATCGTTAATCATCTAAAGTAAATATTAAAGTTGACATATATATATATATATATATATATATATTAAAAACCATGTAATATTTCTTAAAATTTTTGAAATTGAAAAATTAGGTTATTTTCGAAAAAAATTTTTACCAAGATTTATTTGTAAAATTCCTGATAAAATCGTGCATTCTCTTCTTCATATAACTCCTTTATTTTATTTCTTCTTTGCTAATATAATCATTAAGATTACTGAAAGTAGAACAAAAACTGAAACCTCCTTAAGAATAATTAATCTTGCTCGATAGACGTCTTCTTCTTCTTTTTCCGTTTTTTGACAGCGACGAGAATGAGCATTCTTTTCCATCTGGTCAAGGTATTTTGCTTGAAATGCTTTCCAATCGTTTCTGGAAATCATATTAAATACTTTAATGAATTTGAGAAAAATTGAAACTTTTTTAAATTATCGATCTCATCATGGACCTTTTGGGATGTCTAAATTGATTATTTCTTCATCAGTACGATAAGTGGGATGATATTAACTTCTGCACCTTTCTTTATCTGATTAAGATTTCCTTCTTTCGGTATTGCAATTTCATAACGATAAGATGTTCGCATTAATTGTTTCGACATTTTCTCCTAAAATGTTATATTTCAATCTGCTATCGGTAACTATAGTGATTTGCTTTAAGCTTATTTTCCTCTTAATGTTCCATCAAAGTTACGTTAACAACCAGTGATTAATAAGAACGAGGCGTTATTTTATAAATATAGTAATCAATCATTTTTATATTGGAGCTAATTTATTTTATGTAAAATTATCTTCCAATTAATATTGATAAATTCATGCTCATTGATTGATTGATCATGAAATGTTTCCATAGGAAATTATGTTCCTCTAATTATCAGTCGATATTAAGTGGAGGAAGGAAAAAATATATCTATAAAATCATCATACAAATGTTCCTTAGCAACGAAAGTTTTCTGACATTCTTCAGGAATAATATGTCAATAAAAATAAATTATTGTGTTTCATCTCCATTTCTCATAATTTGTTCAAAAACTTTTCAAAAAATTTAATTCGTCTTATTTCCAATCCAATCCAAACTATTATAGAGAAGAAAGTATGACCGATAATTGGATGTACGATTTCGATAATTTTAATCTTGACCGAAATGATGATGTTGGAATGAAAAAGAAGAATAATTTAGATAACTTGTTAAGAAATTTTTCTAATTTTTTTATTGCACTATTTTTCAGGTATAACATTCCTTCGACCGAAATTACTAAAACTAAACTCCAAGATACTGGTTATAGTTCCGATAATATTTCGTCGAAACAAAATGATCAAACATTGAATGATGTTCGTGAAACTAACTTCAATGGAAAAGATGGAACAATTTCATCATCTTCCGTATCTTCAACCGATTCTTCGTCATCACCAGATTCATCTGATACAGAAGGTATTCTAAATACAATTAATATTGGAATAATAATTCTTATTTGAATAGGTGAAGACTCTGCGTCTAGTGAGCCAGTTATACGCACAAACCGCACAAAAAGCAAAAATTCTAAGAGAACAACAACAGAAAATTCGAGGAAAAAACTTCCAATGTCCAAAAAACGTCTTGAAATGTTTCGATATGGCCATAAACTGAAGGATCGTCCTGTAATGGAAAAAATGAAAAAGAATCAAACAGTTCCACTGAAAAATTTATTGAGCAAGTTGACGGTGAAAGAGAAACAATTGGAAACTGTGGAAGTTACTGATTATTGGATGCTTATTTTAAATATTTCAAAATATTCAAAATGGTAATATGTAGGTTGATAAAAAGAAACTGGAGAAATTGAACAGACATTTGTTGAAGGAGATCGATAGAATTGAAAGTCAAAGTGGAAAATTTTCCATGTTGACAAGAGAACATGCTGACTATGTCACTTATACGAAGCAGAAGATGAGTGAAATGAAGAAAAACGAACGACGAATTCATCATGTCTTGGAAGAATCGGAAAAGGAAACTCGCAAATATAAGAATGAAGCGATGAAATATCGGAAAATTTGTGAGAAACATGATCTGTTGGAAAGGAATGATTTACAAATGAAAGTGGAAATGTTTGAAACAGACAATAAAAGAACGGAAGAGAAATTTAACGTTTCTTTTCTAATATAAATTGTTTTTTACCAATTTAATTTATTTAGCGAATAGAAACTAATTATCGATTAGAAAAGAAGAATCTTCAGCGAGAATTGTTTGATATGCGGAAGAAAGCGAGAATGTATCGGAAAGAAAGTGAAGAGAAATCGGAACTCATCGAGCAACTTAGAAAGAAGATCGAAGTTTTAATTTTAGATTAACCGGAAATTAAGGAATATCTTTTTCAGAAAAGTAATAAACAATTTCAGAATATGAACATCTATTCTCGTAATATGACAATTCCCAAGTTATTTCGAAATTAAAGAAAATTTAATTTTAATTCGAATTTAGTAAATCAACCGTTCCGAATGAAAAAAATAATTCGATAAGAAAACGTTCGGCCTCCAACAATATTTTCTTAACAGCTACTGAAAATAAAGATAGTCCTAAGAATGATAGTCGAAAGTCTTCGATTCTTTCATCACGAAGTGATTCCTCTTCATTATATTCCTCATCATCATCATCATCTTATTCGTCAAATTTTGATCGACCGATTAACACCGATATTCCTAAGACGGATGAAGTACCAACTGAACAATTATCGACGATATTAGAAGAGAACAATAGAAAGGAAGAAATCGTGAAAAAACAAGAGAATTTAATGACGTTTGCAGAAGAGAATGGAATAATCAGACCTAAATCGTCAAATCGAGAAAGAATTTCAATTTCGTCGAAAAATAATTCGATTTACAATTATTCGACGAAAAATGATGAGGATGATAATCAGCTGAAAAAAAACAAAACAGAATTTATTGATAAAACCGAATCGAATGATAATGCCATTGTGCTGGATGATATTTTCCAGAAGATTGAAAAGACATCGCGAAACAATAATTCTAATGTCATCAACAATTTAGAGATGACGAGAAAAAAGCGTGATAGTTTTGAAGACATTTATGCAATGTTAGATAATAATAAGAATACTTCATATCAACCAACTGCAAATAGTAGAACTACAACAAACAACTTTAATTATGGTTAATTTGAAAAATAAAAAGTTGTTAATTGATTTTATTTATAAACAAATATGTCGAAAACTATTAAAAAAATGTAACGATCTTTGAAGAGAAAAAGAAAGAAATAATATTAATTAGGATGTTGTACTGATTCTAAATTTCTTTTGGCTAATTTCCGAATAATGTTGTGAATTTCAATTCGTTTCTTATTCACTTCCTCTTCTTTATACCAATCATGACAAAATATCGGGAATTGGTAATCAGTTATCGGTTCCTTGAAAAAGAATGAGAGGAAAATGAAGGGGAGAATAAGAAAACTTTGAAAAAATATTCAGCATTCATCAACATATGAATTCCACAGTCATAATCATTCGTTTGATACGGTGCATTCACCACACAACTAGGGAAATTTGTATGATTAAATTTATTTTCTGCTTCTGCCAATTTCTCCTCATATGATCGATCTTGATTCTGACAATATCGATGAACATATTCCTGGATAATATATCGACGTATAGTTGAAACAGCTCGAGCATTAAACGTACTATTTGGAAGTGAATTGAATACGAGCATACATGGACGTCGTTCTATAAGAATTTCTTCATTCCACAATTTCTTTGAGAATTCCTTCTCGTATAATTTATTGATAAGATGTCGACAATTCGCTTCTGTCAATCGTTTCTTCTCTGTCAAATATCGATGAACTTTCTGTGAAATTTCGAAAAATTTTAATTCTTTCTCATCCGCTTCTTCCTCATCAGTTCCCAAATTATTATCTGGTGCGTGGAGAGCCAATTCGAAGTATCTTGCACTACCTGATTCAAGAATTGACAATGCTTTCTTCCCATCGAAATCTGGTGGAATTATCTTCTTTTTCTTATCGTTCACATTAGTTGACGATTCGATGGCATTAGGATAACAAATAATCACAATATACCAATGACAATTTTGGTTAATTGGAATGAGAAGGAAATCTTTGTTAAACACATTCACCGATTTTGTCCATCCTTTAATTCGATAATAGCGTTTCTCTTTTCTTTAAGAATATTCATCAAATTGATCAAACGAAGAAAACTAATAGATAACATTGAATATTGTTCTCTCGTGTAAATGTTATCGTCGACCAGACGACTATAGAAATAAGTAGAATAGATATAAGTTCGTTCTCTTTGTTGCTCCGTTAATCTCTCGTAGAACATGTATCTGCCGATAAGAAAATTACGGAAAAATCACGAATATTGGAAATTGAAGAAAAACATTAAATAAAATTCGATAATTGTATCGTTTAATAATCTTCCTCGATTTAAGGTAATGGCATCATCATTTGTAACTCGAACCAATTCAGTTTGGGGTGGCATTGGATATCTGACATTTCTATAAAGGATCCATTTGAAAAACATTCATTTCAGCCATTTTCCCCATTTTGTGCATTATGAGTTCAATTGAGAGATTCACAATTTTTGGTGAAAATTGTGCAATATTGTGGATTTTTTGTGTAAATTGTGAAATTACCATTTGTTTTAGAATGTCGGAATGGAATGAAAGAAAATGTAATAATTAATTTAAACTGTTTTATTTGAATGAATTCGTCGTAAAGATTACCCAGAAAATCCATGATTAACGAGTCATCTTGGTCGAAGATATCGTACAAACATTTCGATGTTGTACTATCAGTCAGACATAATATTGAATGTTTAATATAATCATAATTCTTTAAAACGAAAATTTAAAAAAAAAAACAGAAAAATAAAAAGAAATAACTTTACTTGGATTAATAATAGTGAAGAATGTTTGGAGAATGCTACAAAGGAGTTTATCGTTCTGTTGAGGTGATACATTTGCCAAAATCAAAATGAATTTATCACCAAATTCATTACTATTTACATCAAACTTAAAATTTTGTTTTACAACATTTCTTCGAAATAAATTGGCGAATTTCTCTGTGACTTTTATAATGAGCAAAACATTATCTCCTTTGACAGCGTAAAGACAATAAACAATATCATCTTTTCCTATGACAATTTTGACGGCAGTTGGATTGCCATCTGAAATTCAAGAATTTAAATATTTATTTATCAGTCGAAAGAAAAATGTAAAATAAATCAAACCATCATATCTGTAGATAAATGAGAAAGAAATGCCTTTATTTTGACGAAATATTACATCGTTTTCCATATGTTTATCTCCAATTAAATTCCCAAATTTAGCACGAATGAATGGCAAATTAAATTCCATGATTTCATTATTAACTTCAATAATATTATATGGAACGATATCTGTTCGACGGAATGTCCAATCTAACATATTCTCGTTCTTGTTCCTTACATGATGATGTTCCTCATCTGTTGACATCTCATCATCTGATTTGATTAGAGTAATATCAATCAAATCATTATCTGCCATCTTCTATTCTATTCTGATTTCCACAAAAAAAAATGATGGCAAAACTAATCCTGTCAAAATATAGATCCAGCTATAAGCCAAAACATCAATTACTTAGGAACCAATGTGACGTTAATATTTAATAGCAATAACTTAAGAAATAAATCACATTCTTATCAATCAAAGCTTAGAATGTCGCCGAACGAAAATAGTGAAATAGTTTATTCAATCATGAAATTAATAAATTTTAAAATTCTTTTATTTTTCGACTTTTTTAAACATTTGCAGTTTCCATCTCTTCTTCACCTTCTTCTTCTTCTCCTCCTTTCTTTCCTCCTTTCTTTCCTCCTTTCTTTCCACCTTTTTGTTCTTGTTTCTCTTCCTCTGATTCAGCTTCTCGTTTTTTTCGATCAGCTTCTTCATCATCATCATATTCGTCATCATCTTCATCATCTTCATCATATTCGTCATCATCTTCATCATATTCGTCATTATATTCACCATCGCATTCATCATCATATTCACCTTCTGGTGAATAATCATCACCTATATCCACCCCAGTTTGAAGTTTGTCATGTTTTTTATGAGCTTTAACTTGTCGCTTTTTTCGATCAGATTCTTCATCATCATCTTCGTCATCATCTTCATCACCATCATATTCGCCATCATATTCACCTTCATAATCTTCATCATCATATTCACCTTCATAATCAAATTCGTTATCATATTCACCATCATATTCGCATTCTGGTGAATGATCTTCACCTATATCGATCCCAGTTTGAAGTTTGTCATGTTTTTCATGATCATGTAAACCAACTTGAAGGTTTCGGGCAAATAATGCGGTAATCGAAAAAAGAAGAACCAATGCAATAATGTATTTCATATTTGTTATGATACTTTTAGATAATAATTTAATAACTCGATACTGATATATATAGTACTTGATGTTAATTAAAATTAGCATCAATGTTTATTAATAATTAAATTTTATTTGAATAACACTAACTTGACATATTTCAAAATGATTATACCTTTCTAGTTCTTTAATTAGTAGAAAGCAATATCGAAATTGAACTTGTAGAAATATCAAGTAATATGTCTTCAATGGTTTATTCGGAAATTTAATTTTAATAAATTTTAATAACATCATATATTATTTTTATTTCTTATGTTAGAAAATGGGAAAGTAATAATTTATTTTGTAAAAAATTTTATTAGTTATTAATTGTTAGACGTATAACTGGTTGAATTTACTGTGTTTAACTTTTTATTTAACCTAAACAACTTTTTTCTTCAGTTATAAAACATTTGAAAATTAGAAATAATTCTCTTTCTTTAAGAGCCTTCATACTTTAACAAATCATTTTAATACAGTTAAGGAAACAAATCTGGATAGAAGTTTTAAGTTCTCAAAGTAAAAATTGGGAGCTAAGAATCCTAGTAGGAACTTCATTCATATTATATTGAAGTTCTTATTGTCCGAATGAGTGGGGGTAGATAAACGTCTGGATACACTGACGACTAAAGTAGAGAAATTGAAAGAAGGTATTTGTATAATGAGGAAGGCAACTAAATGTTAGACTGAAACAATTAGACGAATAAAATAGGAGTTTAAAACATATTGAAGTAAATTGACGAATGTAATGCTGATGAAGTTACTTGAAACTTGATAAAATGTGAACATGCAGTAGAAGGGATAGAAATCGTGAGGGTATCTCACAAGTCAAGCTAGCTATTGAAGTGGATGGATGGGAAAATTAAGTACAAGTTTCAATAATTCTGATTCTACTGAAGATATTAATTATATGCAGATAACATTTGTTCAAATTTAACGATGCAGGTCGCTTCCGAAATATATGGTTTTTATATTATATGATTACATTTTGTTACTTATACATACCATATCTATATTAGGGATTAGATGAAAATCTTTCTGTTACTGGTCTATTGCTATAACGTTCAATTACTGTTCGTCTGTGATATATTTTTGCATTGAACAAAAAATTCGTTCTTTTGTATTTGATAACTTCTTTTAACAGCCTTTTCTCATTGTTATTGTTGTTGAAACAAAAATATTGAGCTTATAAACTAAAATCCAAATTTTATGTAAATATTTAGTTAAGTTATCCAGATATATATAATATTAAATAATCTGGAATCTAGATTTTAGATACTTAAATATGTTTGAAACCAAATATAGAATAAGCTCAAAAAAGTGAGAATTTAATTGATTAGCCAACATATCTTTTTTTTAATGTATTAGTAATTATATAGTTGAGTCACCATCCAAAATAAATTCTCTAAATTATTCAGTATTTGTAAGAAATTTGTTTTTGATAAAATTAAATTTATTTTTGCAGAGAAATATGAAAAAGATAACAAATCTCTTCACCAAGAAGAATGAAAGTGCTTCTACTATGATCGATTTGACATTCGACGATCAAAGAGTTCAAGACGGAAGGAAACAATATGAGAGAGCAATTGATGAAACATTTGGTCAACCATCTACGGACAAAATGTTCAATTTTGCCATAACTCTCGTCCATTCAAAAAACCCATCAGATATTGAAGAAGGAATTAATTTACTTCACGAAATTTGTTCTATGACTCAAATTGACCAGAATGCAAAAAGAGATCAACTTTATTATATAGCAATCGGTTATGCAAGATTAGAGATGTTCGAGAAAGCATTAGATACTATTCTTCATCTTCAACAAACACATAGACAAGGAAATGATCAAATTGAAAATATGAAAGAAGAAATCGAAAGACGATTGAATAAGGATGGAATGATTGGTATTGGTATGGCAGCAGGAGCAGCAGCTGTTGTTGTTGGGGGAGTAGCAGCAGTCGCAGCTGCAGTTATTGCACGTAAATAGCAATTTCATAATAAAATATATTCCTTCAAAATATATTTCTTTCTAATTTTATTATTAAAAAATGAAAATAATTCCCAGAATTTCCTATAAAGAAACTCTGTAATTTTTGTAAATAAATTAAATTTCATTCATATCACTATAAAAAGTCAATTTTTGTTTCGTTCACACTATTTTAATAGAACTTCTTTATTAAAACTATAAATCAAATGTAAATAATTCAAAATTCGTAGGAGATCGAGAAAAAGAAGAAAACGATTATTGTCCAGAACGTTTATGAAAAAAGATAATAGTTTTAATTGAAATGAGATGAAGATGAATAAAATTGAAGAAATTTTAGAAAAGTAATGGAAAAAATTAAAATAGTTTTTTTGTTATTCATATCAGTTTTTTATTATTACTCCACGGGATAAACTATAAAGAAAAAAAGATAATTCCTTAAAGGAATTATTTAAAATAAGGTTGCTGCTCGTCACAATACGATCCTTCAATGCTTCCGGAACATAAAAACGAATATCGAAATTTGATGTCACTGATAACGTTTTATATAAGCACGAAAGTTTTTTTTTGACTTATTTTTTCAATTTTGACGAGAATCAAGTTATAGAATTATAACTGCGTCACATTAATTCTCAAAGTTTAAGCTTCGAAGTTTTCAATTGGTTACTAAAACGATGAATTTCGAATCCAAGGTGACTGAAGTGCGGGAAGGGATTTGTATAAAATTCAAATGCGAAAAAGACGAGAAATGTTTCATTAATTTATGTTATACCGATGAAATTCGAGGTAATGTTGAGTATACTAGACAATTCTTAGAGGAATTGATGAATTGTCAAACGGAACAGCAGATGTTGGATTTGAAACATAACCTGAAGAATCGTATTGCATTATCTTTAAGCGAATGTCATTTGGAGGAAGATAATCGTGGTTTTCTTTGTCGTGTTTTTGATGTGGCAATGAATACGAATGTTTTTCAATGGTTCATCGAAGTGAAAGAAAAAAGTTGTCTGTTCGATTATTTCGTGAAGAATCTCTTGTTTACAATGGTAAGCAAAAAATATGATATAAATATTAATTTAGAGAATGATTATGTTATTCTAAAAAATAAAAAATCTCTCAAATTAAAAAACAAACAAACTATTCGACAAATACCAAAAATTGAAGTCCTTGAAGAAAAGGCGACGAAAAAAGTACAAAACGCTCCAACGTCCACTACTGAATTCCTCTGCTTTCTCGATGAAGAAAATAAACAAATTGTTATCGAAATTTTGAGTAGCAATACAGAAAGCAGTGAACCATCAACCATTCTCATATCCACCAATCAGTTACATTTCACTTCTAAATCTCAAAAGAAAAAAACTGTCAATCTACCCAAACTAATCGATCGTCATCGTTGTACATGTGGGTATAATCCGGAGAAAGATACGACGACCGTTTTTGCACCTCTTTTACAAACAAAATGAGCATGCTTCTAAATTAAGCATTTCCCATTAACTTCTGATATTCGAAAATAAAATTTATATCATTTAATTGTGTTTATTATATACTGTATAATAATGTATCATTATAATGCAATTTATTTCCTGACTATCCAAATTTGATGATAGTGGCATCATTACATAGCCACGTTCAAGTTCTATTGCTAAAAAAAGGTTTAACTTAAAATCTTAATTTTTTAATGGAAATTAAGTCATTTTCCTAAAGTAACTTTCATTTTTTTTCCTTTTCTCCCCAATTTTCTCTTCCAATGTTTTTGATTGTCCCGCTCTAGTAAATTGGTCCGTCAGTTGGATCTTGGTCGGTAGCGACCTATTCTCAGATTCTTTGTGTATTTCTTCCGTTCTCTAATTCAGTTTCTTTGTTGCCGGACAGTTCTACCCCTTTTGGTTTTTCCTTCAAAAAAGGACAGTGTTTTATGACGCCTTGTGTTTTATCAGAAAGGAGAGTTCTACTCCTTTTGGAAGAATTTCGGACACTTCTACTCCTTTTTTCTGTAATATAGGACACTTCTACACCTTTTTTGGCAATTTAGGACAGAAAGATTTTTGAGAAAGATTTTTTTGCTATTTATTCTATACAAGAAGATCATCAGCTGGCCGTTGGTCCGTTGCGGCCTATTTTCACATTCTTTGTGTGTTTGTCCTGGCTTCTTTATCTTTGATTTATTGTCCGTTATGATGTTGCATACTTTATTAGTTGATGCGTCGTTTAGTGTCATCTGGGATTCTTATACGACTTTGACTGATTAGATAAATCTGGATTTTTTTGTTATATATTCTATATAGGAAGATTCGTTATAAATGAAATTTTTATTCATTAAAGTAGGAAATTAAAAAGAAAAATATTAGGCCAATAGAATATTATACTACAGTATCTAATTCAACAAAAGAACAATCGAATCTGCATAGAAGATTCTTTCTAGAAAATAAATTTAAAAATAATCTTGTTTTTAATTTTTAAAATGTTTTTAATAAATCCGTCAAGGAATAAATAAATGTAAACAAATAATATGGTCAGAAAGATTTAAAAAGTTATATGAATTAAAATTTCAACTGATATCTTTTAAAAATCATCGGATGTCTCATCTTGGGATGTATTATTTTTTTCATTCTTTTCTGGGAAATACATATCCATTGAATCCGTTTTAAAATTTCCAGCATCACCTTGTTCTAATGGATTTGGTATAACTAGCTGAGTTTTACTTTTCCATGACCAATCATAATTCCATCGTGGTATTGAATCTTTAGGTAATTTTCTTATTAACGGTGGAAGATGACCTTCTGTTCGATATTTCAAACCGATAGACAGTCTTCAATATTAAAAGCAAAATAAAATGGACCAAATAAATGTTAGTAAACCTTCTTAGATATCTCATAGTTTCTACATTTGGCATTGATTGTCTATGACATGGATTGATCGTTGCTAACTGAATTATCGAAATGAAAGAGGAACTAGAGAAAAACTCTAACTAAACATATCCTTGGTGGTTTATTTATGATTGGTGACCTTAATAAACTTTGCAATGTACGATTGAGACAATTTCCTTTAAAACTTAATTCGTGACTTTTCCTACCACTACCGATTCCAAACATGTACTCCTTTAACATGAAAACTGATTGATTAATGTTCATTAATTCGTTCCTATATGTTCGATCTGTTATTTGATCTTCACGCGCGTTCTCAGAACTAGCCATTTCAAGTATACTTGCTCGTCCCAAAATATTTCCTTCCCTATGAAATTTGGAAACATTTGTTAAATATTAATTACGTGTAAACTGAAAACTTCGTTTTGAATAGAAGTTGAGTAATCAAATGAGATCTTGTCTTAAATACATTTTGAATTCTCGTTGAATGTTGTTGATTTAAAGCCTTTTTGAAATTCTGGACGAAATCAGTCATTGATTTTATTTCGAAGAAAGTTACACCAATAACGTGTCCTGGACTGGAACCAATTCCGTGTGTCACATATGCTTTTTGTTTTTTATTCATCAAATCGTATATCTGTTCATTAATTTATTCCTTTTTTAACATAATTCATATTTGTCATGTAACCTGATTATTGTAAATTTCGATAACACTCATTTCTACCATTATATTTTCAACAAAATCGAGAATGATCCCAACTTCTACTCCTAAACGTTTAAAAATCTCTTTATTTTTAATAGTTAATTTTAATATAATAAAACCTAATTCGCCATAAATTCCTCTATTTTTATCATTAGTTAAATAATTTTGTCCTTCTCCTCGAGTTGTCTAATGAATAAAATTTTTAGAAATATATTATTAATCTCAATTTCAAGATATTCTAAACAAATAATTTTAAAGTTAAATAAAGCATAGATATACAGCCGACAAAAATATTTTAATAAAAATAACAAATTTTTTTCCGCTTTCGTCAGCACCGTAAACTAAAAATAATACTGATCTTCCTTCGAAAGCCAAACGCAATAATGGTAGCGTTATCATTCTAGAATAATTTGTATTGTTATTAAACTTAGAATATTATTAACTTATAAACATAATCGGTATCTTGACTTTCGTCAAATGCATAAGTCGTATCATACATTATATTATCGAGCACAACATCCATATTATATCGAATACGTGGTATGTGAAACATACAAATATGATTCTGTATTATGGTCACAATATTATGTTCTTTTGTTATTTTCTCTATTTAATGTTGAAATTTGAAAAGAATGAATAGAAAAAATAAATAAAAATAGAAATAGAAAAGTATATTACCATCTTTTGTTATTGGACGTTTTCTTACTACTACACAAAATCTGTCGCTAAATTTCATTGGGTGATCTTCATATTTCGAATTTTTGTTTAATTCACGAACTTCAGCTGAATAATCGCTGAAATGAATATGAATTAATTTTATCAAATTTAGAGTTACAATTTTAAAAAAACTTTACTATTTGTTCAAATTCCCAATCGGGCCAATTTAATCTTCTTTTTACTTCAATTGGCAATTTCATCATTTTCCGTTCACAACACGGTACTCGATATTTCATCCCAAGAGTATATTGACGTTTGATTATATCACGTAATTTACTAGGAAGAAGAAGTACATTATCGGCTATATATAAAATATAGAGATTTAAAAAAAAATTAAGAGGAAACCCCAAAGAGCAGGATCTTCTCTACGTCTTTGTACGTAATTCTCCTCCGGTAAATAAACACCACATTGACCTCGCTTTATATCAGTTTTAGAACAAATTTCCTAATTATATGGATTAAATTCAATTCATTATCCTAACTTAAATAATCGTTAGAAACTTTATCCGATACAAAAGCATCTTCTCGACGCTCTACAAATTCTTTACCCTCCATCTTCTTTTTCTCTTTTTCATTTTTGTTTCCCTTTGCTCTCTTTCCACTTCTTCCATATCGTTGACGTTGTTTTCCCCTATCGGAGAATTCAGTTTCGGTTTCCGAACCAGGTTTTAATTTTCCCTTATTAGCTCCGCGATGTCGAGTTCGATCTCTCTTTGATCTACTATGTTGAGATTGACTTGGTTCGAAGTCACTTGAGTCAGTAGTTCTACTACTATCTCCTCTTCTCTCTTTTTTCTTCCTCCTTTTCTTTTTGCCATTTTCAGATTGTGTTGATGATGTTTTAGATTTTGTTAATTTTGTAGTTATTTCTAAATATAAATGATATAACTATTTAACAAAATCAAATAATAAACTATTCGGTTTTCCAGAAGTTTTCCCATTAACCGCATCTTTAAATTCCTGAATTGCTGATAGTTGTTTAATAGAAATTATAGAAAATAATATTAATATCTATGAAATTTTCATGTTAAAATAAAACAAACTAGTTCTTTCAGAATCGTCCGGTAAACTGGTAATAGATCTGAAAAAAGTTAAAGTAAGAGAAATGTGTAAAATAAATTGAACGCTGGAGTATCATCAAGCCATTCGGTTGAAGGTTTGTTGTCGTGAGACGGCGCATATGATGACTCACCTCTTTGTTCTATCAATGACTGCACAGATGGATCGACAAATGACTGTGATGATGGACCGATAGCCGAATGTACAGATGGACCGACAACGGGATTCCCAGATGGATCTACAAATGAGTGTACAGATGGATCGACATTCGAGTTTTTAGACGGATCGACATTCGAGTTTATAGACGAATCGACATTCGAGTGATGAGACGGATTGACATTGGAGTGTACAGATGGATCGACATCCGGATGTATAGATGGATTCTTGGACGACTGTACAGATGGATCCATTAACGATTGCACGGACGGATCCATAAATGACTGAGAATTAGGATGATCTGACGGTTGTCTAGAGGTCGAGTTCATTCTTTCCTGTCTACTAGATTCATTCGGTTCTACATCAATTTCTAAAAAGAAAATGAACAAATATATTTGCTTAATATTACGACTAACGTGAATAACGTGAGGTTTCATTATAATCTCTTCCTGACATTTGTTCCGGATTTTCTGAAACTAAGCAAATTAGATGTTTACGAAGATTAGTTAAAATATTTGATTTCAAAAATTAACATCTATGTGCATTCATTTCAGAAGTTACATTAGATAACGATTCATCTTTCCTATCAAATCAATTTTAAAGGTTAGAATTGATAAAATTCCACAAAACTTTGAAAATGGTGACACTTTATTAAATAAAAAAGTTAAATATATTTCTTTGAAAATTAACCATGAGATGAAAATTCAAAAGTTGCATCTTTCTGAGTACTAATTGAAGGATCATATGATTTATTCTCGGTAGCGGATTTGGTTTCTTTTAATAAAATTTGTATTTTTCCTTATTTGTTGAAAATTTAACTATCATAATTACCGGCAGGATATTGAGATATTCGTGAACTGTGTAATCGACTATGATCACCAGGTTGAATTTCGTAATCACGAAATTTAGCTGTTAATATTTTTATTTGCAAAGAATTATCGTTATAATTATCAATAATTTAAAAGAGAAACCTCTCAGCACTAATTTTTAAGAATTTGAATATTTTGAAAGATTGGTTGAAAATGATGGTTAAATGAAAGAATTATGAAAGAATTAACTAGGCGTATTATTACATTCATTTACCACCATATATTTTGGTGGCTCGCAAGCTGTGGTCAATTTGAGTCCTTTAAGAAATCGATCAAATGATGCTTTCGGATTATTGTGGTTCGAAAAATTTCCAGCATATATCGGAAAATTTCGAGCGAAAAAATTGTTGGAATCTACCGGATATTTAGATATATCAGACAGTGGAATCCTAGTATCTTCATCTCCTTCACCTCTCAACATTTGTTTCAATATGGTTTGACGATTAGGTAGAATTATTGCATCTTTGCTGTTCTTGTTGCTATTGGGAGTCAGTAAACTTAAAGGGGTAGTCAGCCAATTAAATTTTTCATCTGTAAACTTTTTATTCATTTTATCTTATTTCAGAAAATGTTCATAACTTTTCCCTGCCATTTACAAGGCGAGAAGCGATGAATAACAAAAGAATCTTATTACGCAAATGAGGAAATTGTTCCTTAAGAATTGTGTTATTAGATTTATTATAGTGAATAATCGAATTCAAATGAAATCAAATCAAATTTTCTGACTTTATCTATTTTACTAACAATTTATTTATTTTTTCTTATTAAATTAAATCCAATTTTATTGCTTAATCCAATCCAACAATTAAATTTTTTTTAAGATTTTTATTATTACTTTATCTTTATTTTTATCATCTTTATTCGTGAAATTTCTTTTATTTTAGATCCGTAGAAAAACAAAGTCGGAATGGAAGGATAACGAAAGGAAGACTGAAGAGTGAGTCGGAATTGTTGAATTTATCGACAATGGAAAAAATATGACGACATAAAAGAATTGGAAGTGGTAAGAAATTCACAGTGACGAAAAGAAATGAACGATTACATCTATGAAAGTAGAAGATCATTCTCCTAATGAGCCGATTATGAGCTTGGTCCATGGACAGAAAAGACCGATGGAAGCATAGAAAAATGGTCTAATAAAAAAATATAGAAAAACAAAGTCCCTTTCGTACATTTATTGAAAATTTTTTGTGCAAAAAAAGATTATTAATATGAAAAGAAAAAACTTGTAAACGATCTGTCTGCTGAATGATATTGAAATTAGCTAACAGTACTATAGGTTTTGTTAACTATTACTTAAACATTAGAGTTAACAATTAAACCGTTATCGATGGTGAGGAAATAACTATTTAACCACTAAATTTCGAAACTTTTCTATAGGGCTCACCCTATAGTACATTCGGAACATTCCTATGTATATTCGGAAAATACTACTATTCGAAAATACATTTCCTATTTGTCCGAGGTGGTTCTATAAATAGAAAATGAATTTTAGTTGGTTTCAGTTATAATTTTGAAACATATAATTTTTTTAATTTTCCACTTTTGTGTTATGAATGTTCTTTTCTTGAGTTTTCATTTCTTAGATATGTTGTCAAATGTCTTTTATCGTAAAAAAGTCTACAATGCGCAACTATGGATAGTAATAACAAATACCATTCATTGCTAAATGATATAAATATAATACGGAAGAAATAGAACCCCAGGAAGCATCTTATGCTTAAACATTTACAAGCTATTAAAATTTTTGGTCGTCTGCTCAAAAAATAAGGGAAATAAAGACAATATATCCATATAATCCATCTAGTTTTAAGTGATTTGGTGAAAAAGGAGTACAATCTTCTCTACAACTAATGGTAAAGAAAACTAGCAGAGATACATGTCTCTATATGCAGATAAAACCGTATAGGGTAGATCTATTGGTATGATGGTACAGAACGAGTGTTTGTATTCTAATCAAACTAATCTGCAATATCAAATTATTCTTTTTTTATCATAATTTATCTTCATGGTTGATGTTCTATGTTAGGCTTCCCAATCTTCCTATATATCAGTCTTACATTTATGTACTTCTATGGACATTAGACCCCTTAATGTTTTATTTTATGGATATTTTACATTATTTCAATTTCAATTGGCAAATATTTTAATTTCTTAAATTATTTATGTTCCACTATGTGTTTATATTTTTACCTGTTTGGATAACGTAATTTTTATGTCGTTTCGGTTTACTATACGTATTATTTAATGGTACATTGGATATTAACTCTATGGATATTTTATGTTGGATTTTCATTTACTTATATGGATTTTAAGTTTTCTCGATGCTCAACTCTCTTCTTCAATTATGTGGTTTTTAATTTTTCCTCAACTTTCATCTATATGGATATTTTTTTATTAACTCAAACTTTCTTTTATTTTGTTTTAATGTCAGGGAAGCAGTATTTTTGTT